>VWPU01010414.1:5795-29125 GCA_013398955.1 Callaeas wilsoni
CGGGGCCCAGGCACCAGAGGAACGGGCAGGGCTGAGCCCAGGAAGTTCCAGCTGACCATGAGGAAGAACTTCTTTCCTGGGCAGTGACCAAGCGCTGAACAGGCTGTGCGGAGAGGGTGTGGAGTCTCCCTCACTGGAGACATTCCAGAACCCTCTGGACACAATCCCGTGCCCTGTGCTCTGGGATGGCCCTGCTGGAGCAGGGAGGTGGCACCAGATGACCCACAGTAGTCCCTTCCAGCCTGACCCATTCTGGAGTACTGTTAAGTGCAGATATACAGCTTTGTATACATTTGTTTTCATCTCTTCTGTACAGAGCTGGAAGTTTGGGGTCTCATGTCTTTTTGACCCATCCAAAAAATATACAAGTTGGTACATAAAGATGCTATTGATAAAGTTGCCTCCACCTGGTGTTGGACCGCTTTAGCTAAGCCACCAAAACTTGCACATAAATGTTATTCCATTATATAAAATTCTTTCCAGCTTGGTGAACCCAAGTGAGAAATGAGAGAGTTGACGTGGCTCATCTTTCCTGGTGCGTGTTTCCCTCAGGTTAGCTCGTGCCCTGGAGGGCAGAACTACACCTTTTTAGCTCTGGAGACAAGCCTTAAACATTGAGAAGTAATTGAAGTTTGCTGCAGGCGAGTTACAGATTGCTGCTGCTTTTGGGAGTTCACAAAGAACTGGAACCGCTCAAGGACACAATTGAAAAAACATTTTGGGAAGCCGGTGGAAGGTTTCCAGCGTGGTCGGTTGCGGGCGCAGAAGCAGGAGCAAGGAATGCAGCCCGGCCTCCTCAGCATCAACATTGCTTGGGATTTTTATCACATGGGTAGGGACATTTGGGATGTTTTCCTTTAAAAACAAGCCTGGCTCGTGCAGGCATGTGAGTAAGAGGAAATAGCAGCTTTTTTATGAGAAAAAAGGCCTTATAATCTATACGCCTAATGTTTGCTTACATGAGACTATTTTTCTCCCTCTGAAGCGGCTGTTAAAGAAATGCTTTGTGATTTGTGCAGCTCTGGCATTGGCAGCACTGCCTGTTCAGAGCTCTGAAGGATACGCAGTTTGCAGTCACCCTCACCGGCAGGAGGGACTGAAGTTACAGGGCTCCCTCGGAACTTGAAGAGGGGGAACCGGGGGAAAGCAGGACAGGTGGTAACGGGATTTCATCAGTCTGTGAATAGCATGTTTGGGCACCGGGGCTGTGACCCGTCCCCAGGGAGGAGGGAAGTGTGGCCGTGAAGCAAAGGGTGCCCGGCAAAACAGTTGGCATCTGATCATTGTGTGTTTGCTTCACCCACCCTGCCATGAGCCTTTCATTTTGAGCCATATAAAAACACTTCCTAAATAAGGGAAATTCTGTGAGGGGGGCTCAGCCTGGAGATAAGGAGGCTCAGCGGGGACCTTCTGTCTCTCCACAACTCCCTGACAGGAGGGGGCAGCCGGGGGCGCGGTTTTGGGCTCTGCTCCCAGGGAACAGGACAGGAGGAAATGGCCTGAAGCTGTGCCACGGAGGGTCACTTTGGGCATCAGGAGGAATTTCTTCACTGAAAGGGTAGTGAGGCATTGGCAGGGGCAGCCTGGGGAGGTGCTGCAGTCCCCATCCCTGGAGGTGTCCAGGATGTGGCACTCAGTGCTCTGGGCTGGGTGACAAGGTGGGATCGGTCACACACTGAACTTGATGGTCTCAGACGTCTCTCCCAACCTAAATGATTTTGGGATTCTGTGAAAACATGGTGGAGGTGCTGGTTTATATCCTTTAATTTGAGCAGGCTGGGAAAAGGAAATCCCCCTGATGTTTCCTCCTTGCTCGAACCTGTTCCATCCTGACTGTAGCACGTTGGGATGATGGACTGTGCTGTGCCCTGCCTAGAATACGGATATGGATTGAGCCAGGATGGTTGTCCAGAGGTTGTTGTTTTGTTCTGGTTGTTCCCCTTTCCCTCCAGGCTCCTCCAACTGAAGTGCAGCTTGCCCAGACTTGCACTGCACAGAAATGGGAGGGAGCCCTGAGGCTGATACCAGCAAGGGAGTCCTTTGGGAGTAACGGACTCCAGGGGTGGAAGTTAAGCTATAACCCCGTGCCAGTATGCTTTTGGTTTCTGAATTCCCGAAAGGAAAGGGAGGAAGTGGGAGCTGGACAGGGAATTTCTGCCAGACAGAGCATCCTGCCTGCTCGGCTTCGAAACGCTGATCTGGGGAGTGCACTGCAAGCGGGAAGAAGGCTGTGCTTGCTCCGGCTCCGTGGGACAGCACTGCAGACGGCTGGAAGGGGATGTGGAGGAGGCATTATCGAGAAAACAGGGAGCATTCTCCATGCAGTGGTGTCAGTGGCAGAAGGGCAGGGGTGCGAATTCGGGGTGCGGTGCTGCTGCTGGCAGCCTGTGTGCCCGGGGTGTCTGGCTGCGGCAGGCACCTAAATCCTGGCTTTATTCCTGAGACTCACATTCCCTGTGCTTAAAGCCCGGGTTTATTCCTGGGACTCAGATTCCCTGGGGCTGTTACTTCACTCCTGTGTTTACATCCTCCCAATGCTCCCTGATTGCTTAACTGCTTGTCAAGGACTCTGGAGAATTTCAAAGGAAACTCGGGAAGTGCAAAGTGGGATTACTTGGCCGTCCTCCTCCTGATGTTTCTGTATGTTAAACAGAGCTGTGATAGAGGCAGAATATAAACATCTGGGGTTGAAAAAAGTGCTGCAGAACCTCTTGTGCAGCCTGTGGAGATCTCACCCTTTTTGGGAAGTAATGGCCAACACCAATTATCCTGTACTAAAAAGTATTTCCTTTTTTTCCCTTTTCTTTCCAGGCTTTATATTCAGAGCACCCATTAAATTAAGCAAAACAGGGGAACTCCGAGAAGAATATGAAAGCCAGCTAAGGAAGGTCAGTATTTTGTGTAATTGTATTTTTTCTTCAAGAATAACTTGGATTTCCTTCAGGAATGCCATCCTACCTGCAGGGAGACCTGAAGGGCTCTTTTTTCCTGTTCTATAATGAAGGTCATTTATTCTCTTTATACTGTTCAGCCAGTTCAGGAAATAGCTGTAATTGAGCATGTAGAAGCCAAATTTTGCTGTCTTAGTCTGCCTTCCAAAACATGGAAATGTACCTTCTTTGGAGTGACTATTTGGTTGTGGATATAATTCCATAAGGGCTTTTGCAGCATAAAGCATCTCCTGCAATGACATCCTTCTCCTCAAAAACAAACTATTCCAAACTAGAGCTTTCTATTTATTTTTAGCCAAGAAAAAAAGTCATTTAAAGACCAAAAAAAAAAAAAAAAAAGATAAGAGAATAAATGCTTTTCAGCTGGTTTGGAATTAAAATCCATGCAAATATTTTCTGGATTTTTGATCTTTGTGATCTTGTTTTCCCTTGAGGTGGGTCCAACCCCTTGCTGATTATTTTACCTGCTGGGGAAAAGGAACATGAGGGGTTTTTCATTGTTGAAGAATTTTCTTTGAGTTTTCACTCGTAGATCTCAACAAGTGTAAAAAAGGGCTGGGAGGCTGATTGAGTCAGAAAAACAGCCTTGTCTGAGTAGGAAAATAGGTGATATTTCAGGTAAATAACTAGTCTGGGAAATGGTATGTGTGAGGAGGCAGTTAAGAAGCGTGGAAGGGTCTTCCCTCCATGTGTGCTTCTCCTTGTGTGGAATTAGCAGTGACACTGATGGGCAGTGCCACTGCAGGGTACTAACATAACTTTGGCTGACTGTTTCATTAACTGATGGTAGGAATTGCAAACTCTTCTCCAACTCAGGTGCCTTGCCAGGAAGGCAGGGACACACTTTGTGTGCAAAGTCGTGGAGACTTGTGGCATTTTCAGCTACAATTCTCTATCAAGTTTAAGGAAGCAGATTTGCAGCATGGTCAGGCTGCAGCTAAAAAGGTTTTTATATCTACAGCTTGACTTCAGCAAAAAGATACCGTGTGCAGTCCAGTGCCAACACTTCTCCTTTCCCTTCCAATCAGAAGGAAATACTTTACCATGTTTCTGGCATTTGGGCATGTTTTTGTCTTGTTCTCGTTCAGCCCGCTGCCTTCCCCTTCTTGCTCCGTGCCAGATGGGAGATGGGTTTCTTCCCCCTGCAAGCTTAAACTCGCATTTTGTGAAGCTCAGCTGGAAGAGCTGTGTGGGAGGAGATTCTGTGAATCGTCATCTAGGAGGAAATGGCAGTGAAATTTTGCTGGTAAAATGACAACTGATGATGCAGTCATACTGTTTCCTTATTCATGGAATCAGAATACAGTCACAGAACCATTTAGATGTGGAAAGCCCTCTGAGATGGAGTCCAGCTCTTCCCCCAGCGTTGCCAAGGCCACCACTGTCCCCTGTCCCCCAGTACCACATCCACATGGCTTTTAAATCCCTCCTGGAATGGGGACTCCACCACTGCCCTGGGCAGCTGTGCCAATGGCTGGCTGCCCTTTCAGGGAAGAAATTTTCCCTGATATCCAACCTAAACTTCCCCTGGTGCAACTTGATGCCGTTTCTTCTTGTCCTGTCTCTTGTTACCTGGGATGAGATGCTGACTCTCATCTGGCTGCGCCCTCCTGTCAGGAAGATGTAGGGAAGCAAAACTGGGAGTGTTGCTACTTATCAAGACTTTCTTGGTGTCTCTGAACTTTTGAATTAGGCAGGAGGAGACAGGAACTCAGGTTTGGGAATCTAAGCTTGCGCGTGATTGGGTTTCCTTGCACATCTCAAGACACAAGGTTTCATCCCAGCTTCCCTGCCCGAGGAATGAGGATAATCTGGGCTTTCCTCCTGAGTAAGGGAGAGGAGCATTTCCAAACCTTTTTGCATCTCCCAGATGTGAGTTGTTTTATAAATCTGAACTCTTGACCTGCTTCCCAGCTTTTTACAGTTGAAAACAAACTGGTACCATAATTAGGTATTGAAGAAATTTTCTTTGACGTGGATAATCTCATAGTTTAATTTTCTCAGCTAGCTTTCAGAATGAGATTATTTGCTGTCTGTGCAGGATAGCAAGATTGGGTTTTCCTCTTTTGTGCCCTTGGTGCTCTTGCATTTTATGTTTTTCCATAGGAGGCTGTCCTTTCTGTGCACTAAAACCCTAACTCATCCTGTCCAGCTGTCTTTCTACCACAAGCAAGTCTGTTGCTTGTAAGCACAGGCAGTGGGAGGGAAACTCCTACCTGAGGCATGTGCTGACATGCAGCTTCCCAGAGCCAGGGCAGACGGAGCAGGCGCTGGGAGGGAGCAAACCCGGACGGTTTGTGGAGGGAAGAGAAGATACCAAACGTGAGTTTGCCAGACTTTTGGAAATAAATGTTAGTGTCAGGAACCATGGTCCTGGAATGGGCATTTCTTGAGTGAAAAATTATCGATTGCTCGTACAGCATTTTTTCCCCTGCAGTTGCAGTATCCAAAAGGGCTAAAATGCATTTTCTGATAACTGTGCTGTTGACAGCAGCTGTTGGTCCTGCATCCAGTATTTCAGAGATGCTACCCAGACAGCATGAGGTCCTTCTCCCAGGGTGCGTGTTTCACACTACATTGTTTCAGTTTCTTGTCCTCTTTTCCCAGCACAGCATTGCCACATCTGGAAGGAAATTCTCTGGGAGACAATTTACATTAAGGTTACTTCAAATTATTATTTTTGCAATTAGTACGGATTTTATCATTAGAGTTTGATTTTGTTTGCAACCTTAATTCTGGACCTAAATTTTTTTTGTATCCTATTAATTAGAATTGGGATCCCGTTGTTGCCTTTTTTACTTCACTGTCAGCAAAGCTTGGGTTGTCACCTCACACTAATTGTGCCATGAGTTTGCCCAAAATCCTTAAATATTCCTGTGTGCTGTTACATATTCTTGTGTCTTTCAATTTGGGAATTGAGTATAACTTTATCATTTAGCCAGAAAAGTGAATATTTCCATATAACTTTCTTCCCCGTGAGAAATACAGGAGGGACACGAGTGCTGGGTAGTATTTCAGCCAGCCAAAAATAAAGATCTTTATGATAAATTTTGATGTGAATTTGTTTTTCAGATGCTTCAAAAAAGGCAGAAATACTGTTGACTTGGAGCAGACTATTCATCACGTCTGCATCATGTGGTCACAATCTATGTTAGTCAGACACTGTTGTAGTTATTGCTTGAGATTATTAATAGATGAGGAATTTAAAGATACATCTTAAGACAACTCTAAGCAAGGCATCAAACCGGTCTTTGAAAATATTTGCTGAACACCCCCAGTCAGCCAAACAGTGGAGTTTTTCCTGGTTTCTGCCTTGTTTCCTCCTTGTTTTCCTCCTTGTTTCTGTCTTCCTCATCTCTGGGGGTTTGGATTCAGTAGGATTCAGGTCCTTCCCAATTTGAAAATCACAATGTGCTTTTCATGTAGTGCCTTGTGAACTCTGTTTTCTTCGTCATCCATATGTCCATACTTCTGAGGTTTTCCTCTCTTCGAGCAGGGAAGAAAAACACTAAATATTTTTGGAAGAATGAGGAGTTGTTGCAATATCCCCCACTGCCTTTATGAGTTAGGAAGCTTCTTAAGCACCCGAGATGCCTATGCCCGAGTACGAGGACAAACCCAGGGATCTGAATCCCTAGTGCTGTGGTTCATGAGTGGGATGAAGATGTGTCAATCAAAGGCCCAGACAACTCCTGCATGGAGGGTGGATGGAGGAAGGAGGGAGGATCTGTTCTATATACAGATACATGTAGACTATTCCTGGGCTGTGTCTAAGTTGAGGAAGAGGCAAGACACAAGCTGGGAAATGGCTGGGTTTGGAGGGAAAAGGGAGCTGGATGATGTTGCCCTGGGCAGGGACAATCAGATGGTGTTATCTGAAGTGTGTTCTGCCGAGCCTGTTTGTCAGGAAAAGGTGGTGGAAAGGAGGAGAAAAGGGGTGTTGTTGGTTTTGATAGCAAGTCTGCGAAAAAGAAAAGAGGTCCTGGCAGAAAAGGGGAGTTTGATTCCTTAGATGAGGAGCAAAATAGTGCAGCAGGACAGGCAGCCCGTCAGAGTCCCTGTACCTTGTGTCCCAGATCTTGGCATTCCCTTGCAGTCCTCCTCTGTGTTTGACGCTGAATTCAAGCTTTGAGCCTGGAGTCAGCTGTCAGGGTAAGGTGGCCTCCCTGGATCCTCTCCATCCCAACGTATCGGTGAAACAATGGGATTTTATCTCTCCTGTAGCTTTCAACATGGGAATTGCTGCATCTCACCTTTTATTTTAGGTGATGCTGCTTATGTGTCTGCCAGATTGTGTGTGCTGCATGTCAGGCCATTGGAAGGCTAAAACTGAAATATCACAGCTTGCACGAAACTAATTTTGCACATTTTTATATGTAGTATGATCACCTACAAGTATAGAAGAGCTTTAGTCTCTCTATTTTAGAAAACACAGTGGCAGAGAAGGCTTTGTCCAGCCCCGGGCCTCAGGGTGCCTTTGTTGTTTTGCAGAGAAGATAAAATCCATGATACTTGTATATGAAACACAAATGTGGTATAGAAGCAAACCAATCTTCACATTATTGTGAAAGGGAGGCAGTGGCTCTATCCTGGATCAGAGAAATTAAATTATGTGACCAAACTCTTGGTCTTGCTCATCTGTGAGTGTAGGACTTCAAATTATAACCACTCTACCTCTTTCGTTGTTATTTCCAGCTGAGAGAAGAGAAACTACAAGAAGACAAGACATCTGAGGATCTGATTCACAAGTTCATTCTAGATGACATGGATGTAGGGAAAAGAAAAATGGAGGAACAGCAGAAAAAAGATGAATCTGTAGTGCTGAAAGGGAACCAGGAGTGTGTAAGTAAGCTCATGCTTCTCCTTCCTGCCCAAATATCAAAATTTTCATTCTTTGGCTTTCCAGGATTCCTTGATTGAGTTTTTATACTTTATGAAGGCTATGAGCTGGCAGATCATAAAGATCCTTGTAATGAGAACTGTCTTCCAAGGTTTGTTATGACTGCAGATGTTCTTTAGAGGTTTCTGTCCCCCCTTTTACCCTCCACTACGTGACTCTTCCAAACGCAGCAGATATCCCTTTGGGGATATCCTTGGTCTTCAGGCTTGCGTGCATTTCTGTGAACATTTCTCCATGAATCTTCTGCAGCGAAGTTGTATAATTGAAGTTCAACACATTATTCGTGCTGACTTTTGCCTAGTTCCCATTTCATTTGGGAGGCTCTGCAGGAAATGTTCTTAAAATTTCCATTTGATAGGCTGACCCATGGGGGCTGGGTAACCAATACCCTGTAGTAACCTGCATTGTAGAATTTTCCCGCATTTTCTCGATCAATAAATTAACTTTATTCGATGACTAACAGCTGTATATAGGAGCTATGTGCTTACTTTTGTATTATTTATGCCTTATGTCCTCTCAGTGTAATCAGAAATGGGGGATTTGGGGATCTTTAACACTTTTGCAAGAAAGAGCTTTATTTTCCAAGTTATTCTTTTTGTTGTACATGTCAGCTAACTCTTCCTTGATTGACTTCAGTTTCCTGAACGTCTCTCGGATTCCGAGAATGAAGAACCATTCCAGGGCAAGCAAACGCATCGGTCAGCTTTTGTTTCCAAGACCAGTGCCTACTCCTTTGCTTTCTTTTCAGGGTAAGATGCTGAGACTTTATTCAGTGTCCTTTAAAGATGTTCTTTCGACTTGTTTTAAACACATCTGATATGCTCTAATTCAAATGGTGGTTCCAATCTAAAATAAGTGGGGTTTTTTTCTGATATGCTCTAATTCAAATGGTGGTTCCAATCTAAAATAAGTGATTTTTTTTTTCTGGAATTTTAGAGCAGACTCATTGGTAGAACATGGTGTCTATCTGATTACTTCCTACCTGGAAGTTAAGGAAGTTAATGTTCATCCCATGAAGGAGAAAAATCATTGCCTGTAGATTTAAACCATTAGTCAGAAATCAAAACTGTAGGATGAACTCAAGAGTGCCGGTTCCTTCTCCAGCACAGATATGAATGGATAGCATCAGCCCCAAACAGCTTTTTCCCTGGAAGGCTGTTGCTTGACGCAGTGGAAGCAGCTGAGTAACCAGGTGTGTTTCCACATGAGAAGAAAAGGCATTTCCCCAGCTTCCTCATTAGCAGTGACCTCAGTTGGTTATGAGCCGTGGGAGGAGGTGTCCGTGTATTCGGTGCGGAGCCCATCGACGCAGACCAGGACTCTGCCGCAAATCCCAAGATTCCTGGATCCCTTTTCCCCTAGGGCAGAGGAAGTATCTCTGCCAACCAGGTGCTGCCAGGCTGATGCCTCCCCCACGGGTAGCTACTGCCAGGGCTGTTGAGCTGGTTGTTCTAAGGTCACGGACAGTCTCCTGTTCTCACCCATCTGCTTTTCAGGAATTTAACCGCCAAGGTGGAAAGGAGTCGGAGCTGCAACGACACCATTCAGGAGAGATCCAAGAGCAGGCAGAGATCAGCCCCAGCCACCAAAACAAAGGTACAGGCAGCATCTGGAAACAGGTTCCCGTGCGTAAATGTTCTTATCTGAGGTTACACAGCACCAGTAATCCGGAGATATAAAATATGGGCTTTGTGGCACTGTGTTATCGCCATGGGGCCAATCGCTTCCTCGCAGCTCCCAATAAAACCTGCTGGGTTAGGAATTACTAAGCAGAAAAGCAAACAGCTGTCTGGGTTCTTGTGTAGCGTTGGAGGCTAATTGGAAGTTGAAAGGGTTCTCATCAGGCTTTTGTTTTGTGATTCATTTTCTCTTCAAGGCTGAATCCCCAGCCAGGTAAAGAAAAATCTTTTAGAAGTTTAGGGAAATAATCCTCTCTTCCTTCCCCTTTCTCTCCAAAGCTGTTTAAACAGAGCAAAACACATTGCTTTCCTGACACGGGGGTACATTGGCACTTCCATACTATAGGTGGAGCCAAAGGCCTGGTCTTCATAGGATCATAGAATGGTTTGGGTCAGAAGGAAACTTTATGCTCATCCAACCCCCTGCCCTTGCCAGGGACACCTTCCACTAGACCAGCTTGCTCCAAGCCCCATCCAACCTGGCCTTGAACACTTCCAGGGATGGGGCAGCCACCCAGCTGCTCTTGCTAGGATGTTCCACCTTCCCAGGCTGACACCCCTCCTTTTTGGGTTCGGTTTCATCCCTGATGGAGAAGGAGAGGGTTCAGTTCCAGAGATCTCATGAGGAGCAGAAACCTGTGCAATCTGCAGGCTGAGCTGATAGGAGCTGGACTGAGCCCAAAGTGAGGATCCATAACTTCCCTCCCAGGACTTTCTTCTTTTCTAAGAGGATGGCTTATGGACGTGACCAATCAGAGTTCCAATACAGGGTATTCCAAAAACTTACTTTGACCTCAAAATAAGTGAGTAGAAAAAATGCTTTGGACTAAGCAGGGAAAGGCTACCATTGTACAGACTGGCTGCTGGACAAAAATATTTTATCTCAGTGCTAAGAATAAGACCATTTGCAGTTGTGTGTGTTCTTTCCTCTATGATTTATGTGTGCCAGGATTATGCCCAAGTGTAGCATAGCATTAAGGGACTGTCTAAGAGATGACAAGAAATGTTGCTCTTAATCACAGAATCATCCAGGTAGGAAGAGACCTTCAGGGCCATCAAGTTCAACCGTCAGCCGAGCAACACCACAGTCACCCCTAACCCACATCCCCAAGTTCCACATCCAGGTGCCTCTTATACCTGGGCCAAGTCTTTATTATTTCTCTCTCACAGCATGGAAGGGAGCAAAAAACCATTTGGAGATCATTTCCCTTGAGGAGCATGGCTTCCTTCAGCCAGGGCGGTGCAGCACTTCTTGGCTTCTCCTTGTCTTCACAGAATCATCCAGGTTGGAAAAGACCTTTAAGGTCGTGTAGTCCAACCATCAGCCTAACACCACTAAATGGGCTGATTTGTCTCAGTAAAGAGAAAACACAGTTCAAGGCCAGGTTGGACAGGGCTTGTAGTAATCTGGTCTAGTGGAAGGTGTCCCTGCCCATGGAAGAGGGTGGAATGAGATGGTCTTTAAAGTCCCTCCTCACCCAGACCATCCTGTGATTGTGTGATTTTGCCATTGGAGTAGTTGTTACCTGTGGCAAGAGCAGCTCTTAGACTGAAATAAGTTTGATACCCAGATCATGCTGGCTCCGGAGTCTCCTGCTCATGTCCCACATCAGCCACGAAAGGTGCTGTGACCAGCAGAGGCTGTCAGGGGCAGCTGTGCACGGCAGCCACCCGTTCTCCCGTCCTCCTCTCGCGTGCTCGTCCGCGTGCGCCTCGTGAGCGCCCTTCCCAGCTGTGCTGCCTTGCCTTGCAGGTGCTGCCCATCGCCGGCGCGTCGACGCCGCTGCTCGGGGTCTTGTCGTCCACGCAGAACAACCGCTGCCTGTCCGCCCCGGACCTGACGGCCGAGAAGCGCCTGGTCCTCAACGCCGTGTCCTCCCTGTCGGCGCTGCACAGGCCGGAGCGATCCATCAGCCCCGAGAGCAACGACAGCATCTCGGAGGAGCTCAACCACTTCAAGCCTATTGTCTGCTCCCCGTGCACTCCCCCAAAAAGGCTTCCCGACGGCAGAGTCCTGAGCCCCCTCATCATCAAATCCACCCCCAGAAACCTGAACCGGAGCCTGCAGAAGCCAACCACTTATGAGGCCAGTCCTAGAATACTGAAAAAATGGGAGCAAATATTTCAGGAGCGTCAGATCAAAAAGACTCTCTCTAAAGCGACCCTTACGTCCTTGGCTTCGGAGCCCGGGGAAGACGTCGTGGTTCCTGACATCACAAACTCCAGCAGTTGCACTAAAGAACAGCCACAGGTGCAGGATGATCACCTTGCACCTGACACGACAGGAGAGCCTCGCCCTGAGCTGGATTTCTTCCCTTCCGTCAGTGAAATGAAGCTGGGAAGAGGGAATGAGAAGAGTAGAGGTCCACAGGCCTTAACCACAGATGACGGTGCTGCCGAACGAGATGTGAGATCAAACGTAACCTCCCTAAACACACGAGTGGCTGAAGTCCCTGACGTAAAAGTGAATACATTCATGGACAAATCCTGTCTTAGTCTAGGGCCGAAAGTGCTGAGCAGAAGACTCATGGGCGTCAGCGCATCACTGCCTGACAACAGCACGCTCGGAGTCCCCATCAAGCCATCGGGGAAAAAGCAGTTGAAATACCTGAACAACAGTGAGTTGATCAATGTACAGAACAGCACCTGCAATTCCGTGGAGAACATCATCGGGGAACAGCCCCCGCTGCTGCGACGGGGCCGGAAGAGACGCTGCAAAACAAAGCACTTGGAGCACAACGGCTCCGTCAAAAGACTGAGGCACGTGGCAGGGGAGGTGGGCCTGCCTCTGGAGGTTCGGGACGTGGAGCAGAAGCTCCAGCAAGAGGAGGAGGACAGGAGGTTGGCCCTGCACCTGCAGCGGATTTTCGACAGTGAGAACAGGACAGTGGATAGGCGGAAAGTCCGCGTGGATCGATACCTGCTGCGGTCCAAGAGCACTCTGGGTGCCAAGTAGCACTGCTGGACGATGTTGCCTTTCTAGAGGACGATGAGGTTTACCAGATTATCTTATAGGAAAACTATTTTTTGCCCTATTTCCACCCATGCTATTGTTTTTTCGTTTTGGTGGTAAGACATTTCTAAGTCCAGTTCAGAGAGAAGCCAGAGTCCTTTCAGATTTTAAAAAAAAAAAGAGAATGAGAAAAAAAATCCTCCAGTCCTGTCTGGTCCATTGGTCCTAAGGAATTGTCTGTCATCCCTGTGAATACCCTGCAAGGCCTCCACACGCAGTCGGGCACACATGGGATCCCCAGCTGGGAGGGTTGTGAACGTGCGGTATGAGGACCGTCCCTTGCCAAGAGAAATCTGAGCTCTGCTCATGCAAATTGTCTGAGAGTCTTCTCCTCTCTGCCTGCCCCATTTTCTCCGTCAGGCTGCATCTGGCTGTCGGGTCAGGCTCTTATCCATGCTCTGTATTTCTCCTGGAGAGTCCTAAACAGAGCCCCCCATTGTACTTCCAAGTGAATGTATGTCACTGTCTGCATCAGCAGTACAGATCATTCGTCACTTTCTTGAAGCAGAAAGCCAAATGCAGTGAAAAGAAAGACCTAAAATAAGGATTTTACTGAAAAACCTGACAGGGACTTGTAATTCCATGTTCATGACAGGGGAGAGAGCTCAGGTGGCACAGCTGGAGCCACACACTGAGCACTGGGACCCAGGGAGCTTTTCTCTCAGTCCATGTCTTTTCCAAACCAAGAGAGCTTCCTTTTCTTCCCTCTAGTATTGAAGGAAGGGAAATGCCAGCCAGGGAGTTGCAGGAAGGACATGCTCCCAGCTGCCACGTACCTTGCTCAGTTAAGAGCTCTCGCAGCACACCTGAGGCCTGTCCTTGCATGTCCCAGAGGAGCATCCCCAGAGATCCGGCGCATTGCTGTGCTCTCCAGGCAGCCGATGGGAGGGAGCCCAGCTGTCCCGGAGGGCTGCCCTGCCCCTGCTCCAGCTTCCTGGCTTCAGGTTCAAACCACTAAGAAAGCTCAGGTGAGCAGTGCACTAAAAACTTCCGCTTCCAGGCATGAAGCTGGGCCTGGAGCAGAGCCGGCTCGGAGCCTGAGCTTGGAGCGTGTGTTCCCTGCCCAGATGTGGCAGGCCACCCTCTGAGTGTTTCTAACCCTCTTCCATGGATTAATTTCATGGATTATTTCCAGTAATGTAGCTCAAAAAGTACCCTTCCAGCTCAGTACTTGACAGCTGCCTTGCAGAGTATTCACTGGGACCCTCGGAGCCTGCGGGGACCTTTGTCCAGGGCAGGGGCTGCAGCATTACCAGGCCTGCCCTCCCCTGTGTGCCAGGTAGCAGGGGTGGTTTTTGGATGAGCACTGTGCCGGGGCAAACTTCCCTATGGATGGTGTGAAGGGAGGGCAGCCAGTGCACATAAATAGATCTGATCTAAGACAACAGCATTGCCCAGTTTCCTCTATCTAAAAATGGTTGAATTTTCTCCCTCCATCTTAAAAGGTCAAAAAGAAAACAGGAACTGGTTTTCTTTTTCACTGCAAGGACCCTGGCAGGTTGGTTTTTTTTTTCCTAATTGAACTGGATTTAAAAAAAAAAAAAACAGAAAAAAACAGAAAAAAAAGAAATCTTCTATTTTATTGGGTAAAATTTATATATTTTAAATACTATATTTCAACAGATTGACACTTTTGTTTTGAGAAATCTTATAGCAATGATTCCATAATATATATCTCTATCTCTGTATCTCCTTGCCACACAAACTACTGGATGGTTAAAGTTGTACCTGGGGCTGGTGAGACACGGCCTGCTCTGCCTTCCCGGCACTCCGGGCCCTCTCCTGAGCCACAGCCTCGGCAGGTGCTGCTTGAAGCAGGCGCTTTTGACCCAGACCAAATCCTGCTCCTCTTTCCAGCTGTGAATTAGAAGGAAATTAAGGAATTAGAGCCTTGACTGGACCTAGAAGAACACTGCAGAGAAAAGTAGTGACGGCCCGGATCTGCCCTTGGAGCTCAGGAGGGAAAGCCACAGCTTTAACTCGGAATCCGTGCTGTTTTTCCCAACATTTTGAACTACAATATGCACTTCCCAGGTGCATTTAGATTTATTTTTAATATGCACTTCCCAGGTGCATTTAATTATTTTTACAGGCCCCCTTCTCTGTGGCTCATCCCTGGAGCCCAAAACAGACTTCCCTAAACAGCTTCCTTTTTTCTTGTGGTGTTTGTGGGGGTTCAGCTGGGCCTGGGCCGCTTACACCACAAAAAAATAGATTTACACGCTGAATGTATCTTTTCTTTCCCCTCTTAAAACAGATTTCACAGCCCAATGCACTAGGCCAGTGTCTTAAATATCTTCTTTTGGAAAGATTTTATAAATATTTAAGGGTTTCTGCGTTAATTTCCTGATCCCAAATCCAAGCTGGGCAGAAGTGCAGGAGGCAGTGCCTGGGCTGGAGCTTGTTCCCAGCCAAAAAAAGCTTCATGGGACCCCTCATGCTTCTGGCTGCCCCCAAAACAGAGATCCCGACTCCCCAAGCATCACGCACAGGCCATGGCATCTGCGTTCAAGGAGACCTTTGGATGTGGAATCACAATCATGTCATGGGAGGGTTGCAGCGATGCAAAGCGAGGATGAATGTTTTATTAATTTAACACTCTCAAAGTTTGTGTAAGCTTGCACAAAACAACAAAAATTGTAAATAATTACACTCAAAAGAGCAGGAATTCCCAGCCTCTCCCCTGTAAAGGTCAGGAATGACGCCACCTTTGCCAGAAATCATGCCAGCTGAGAAGGAAAATACCTCCTGCTGAACGGTGGATGCAGCACGAGAGTAAACCAAGTATTTATTCACACTTCTCTTTGTAACCCTCAGCCGCCTTCCCTCCGGGATGAAGGCATTCCTTGCTGGCTGTGGGACAGCACAGGCATGGGAGCGTCCTCCCAAAATGTGAAGCTGTCTAATCTGAAGGGGCTGGGGTTGGTTCCCTGACAGAAGGACTGTGTCTGCCAAAGATGCCACCGACTCCCAGAAAGTTGCTTTCTGACCCGCTGGAGCTCTCTGCCCGGGAAAAGCAGTACGGAAAGGTCCGTGTTTGGAGTCAGCGAGATCAGACAAATGAAGGAAAAGTGCCAAAAGGGATCATGCCAGGTGATTGTATGACGTTGTTCTATATTGTCAGTATTTCTCTTCCAATGCTATTGTACATGCAGTGCACAGTAGTCATGAAGTGTAGCTTGAACAAGCGCTTCTTTGTATTTTCTCAGTGAAAGCAAAGGGGGAGATCGAAGCCTTAAAGACTCTCACTGATTTTCGAAAACAAGCCTTTAGCAATGCTCCGAGGGCAGGGCTCTGCCTGGGCCCTCCGACAGCCCTGTCCTGTCTCCCAGTTGTCCAGAGGAAGGTTGGCAAAGAGCTTGTCCCACCCATGAGGGGAAGCGTTTCGGGAGAACCTGGACCCTCTCGCCCAGTGGGGGATGCGAGACAGAAACTACGCACTGTCCGTGGTGGAGCCCCGCGGGATGTCCCGGGGATGGAAGCGCAGCACGGAGGCTGGATGATCCCCGCGTGCCGCACGCGCCCTGTCCCCTCCCCGTGTCTGTGAAACACCGCGACGCGTCCGCTCCGGAGTTAGCTCTTCACTATGCAAACGGGAAAACCTTCAGCTGGTCACGGATGGGGGCGTGCGCCTGGTTTCCTTGGGATTTGCTGTCAAACTGTTCGAAACCGATCTAGATGTCGCTACACTTTTTCTCCAATAACGCTTTAAATCGTCGTGCTTTCGTGTTCTCCGCTGGCCAGCAGAGCGCTGGCTGGCCGCAGACTCTCACGGTCGTTCTGGTCTCAGCTGAACCCCCGTGGCTTCACCTGAATGTGTTACAAAGCGATGGAAGGCACCAAAGGACCGCTGACTTGCATGTGTGAAATGTGTGAGTGGAATGACATGCAGGCATCTGTCATGTTGTGGCTTCTGTTGTTTGAAACAGAGTAAATCCTGCTTGTGAAACAATTGTCACAAACCAGAAATATGCCAACAAACGTGTACAAATAACAGTGTTCGTTTTAACAGCAACCAGGACTTGAACTGCAGGGCAAAGGCCGAGGTTCAAACAGAATAAAACCAGGTTCTGACAGTGAAGCTCCCCGTTTCTTGCTGTGCTTGGAAACAAGCAGGATCCTACTGCTGCTTGGCCCAGACGGGTGACACTTGCCTCCAGCTGAGGGAGGTTGTGGAGTAATTGTAGAATCACAAAATCATTTGGTTGGAAAAGCTCAGAGACCCAAGTTCCGCTTCCTCTTGGGGCAAACCCATTTTACTCCAAGGCTGATCTCCCAGCAGCTGGCTTTGGGCTGGGGTTAATCCAGCTGTAGATCCCAGGGACCCCAGCAGTGTCTGTGGCACCCTGGCAGAGCTGAGCCCTCTCCCACCGGAGCACACCCGTGGTTTCCATGCGGGCAGGGAGAGGCAGGTGCTGCTCGCCCATCCTGTCTGGATCCCTGGCATCTGCAGCAGGATATACTCAAGCTGTCCTTTCTCCACTTCCAGCTCTGCTGGCACCTCCGTGTGACCGGGAATGCTGCCAGGGGCTGCTCAAGGACTTGTGCCTGCACCGCTCCCACCCCCTCTGCTCTCACAAACACTGAGGACAATGTGCGGTTTTCTCCGGGAATGTCTTGGCAGAGCCAGGGCAACAAGCCAGGCCCAATTCCCACCAAAAGAAACAAAGGTACAAAGAGGCTCATTAATAACAGGCTTGAGCAAAGACAGGTGAAAACCCATCATTTGTTCTCACTGTAGGGAAATGCATCTGCTGGGAGACCAGAGTGGGGCCATTGTTTATTCTTCTAACGTAAAACTGATATCCTACATCAAAGCAGCTAAATTGGATCAGTCCAAACGGCCATCTAGCTTAGCATCACATCTCCTGCAGTAGAAAACAGGGGTTCCTTGTCATGGCAGCTGGGGCCAAGCTGTGCATGAAGGGTCTAATCAAGGGGCAGTAAGCAACATCCTCCTCACATGGCTTGGCCACACAAGAGGGGTGCTGTATCCTGTTGGAGATCATAGAAGCATGGAATAGTTAGAGCTGGAAAAGGCCTCCGAGGTCATCGAGTCCCCCAGCACTGCAAGGCCACCACTAACCCATGTCCCCAAGTGCCACATCCACACGGGTTTAAATCCCTCCAGGTATGGGGGCTCCACTGCTGCCCCGGGCAGCTGTGCCGAGGCTGGACAACCTTTTCAGGGTCGGATGTGGCTTGGAGCAACCTGACCTAGTGGGAGATGCCCCTGCCATGGATGGGCTGGGGATGCCCCTGGGACTGGATGGGTTTTAAGGTCACTCCCAACTCAAATCCTGTGATTCCATGATGCGAACACCTCCACGTCATAGGAATGGCGGGCGGGGCGGACTGCATTTCCCAGCGTGCCGCGCGGCGCCAGGGGGGCGGGACTTCCTCTCGCACGGCCAATCAGGGGCGCCCAGGTGGCGCGGGCGGGGCGGGGGCGGAGGCGGCGAGAAGATGGCGGCCAAAAGCGGCCGGAATGGGCTCCTGGACAAGGTAGGCGCGTGGGGCTCCTGAGCCGCCCCGAGCGTCCCCCGCCCCGGCCGGGCCCCCGCCAGCGCCCCGCCAGCCCCCGGCATTCCCTCGCCGCCCCCGGGCATCCACCTTTCACTCCCGGGCATCCACCTTTCAGTCCCGGGCATCCATCCTTCATCCCTGGGCATCTCCCCGCCAGCCCTGGGCATCCTCAGCCCTGAGCACCCCCCCAGCCCTGAGCACCCCCATTCCTGAGTATCCTCATCCCTGAGCATCCCCCCTCATCCCTGAGCATCCTCCCTTCAGCCCTGGTCAGCCCCCTTCGACTGCTGTAGATGCTTGTATAAGGAAAAATAAATAGCGGAAAGAATTCTACCCTATACTCTTAGAGCAAAGGGTTTGGCTTCCAATTAAAACGTGTGCTAATTAACCCTGGAAGAAAATGCTTCAACAAGCAGCCACCTAAAGTGTTTGGTACCATACGCTGATGTGAGAGCTCTGTCCCAGTTCTCCATGATTTTTCGGTCCTTCTGGCCGTTGCTTTTGTGCCTCATACACCTCGCGGACACGCAGTGACATTCACTGTGTGCCTCATAATTCCCACGTGCCGGGCCTGGGGCACAATTGGGCTTTTCCCTGCGCGGCTGCGGGGGAAGCAGATTGAGTTTTACATCATATTTTAAAGTGGTTTTATTCCTTCCGGAGGAGGGAAAGCAGCTCTTTGGGCTGGTAGTTAATCATTCCAGCTTGGGAGCTTCCAGAGCAGGAAAATAGCACAACTGAAATTGAGGATTGCTTTACTGACAGCTAAAATTCCAGCTCCAGTCACTCAGCTGTTTGAAATAAGGGATCAGTTAGGATACTCAGGGCTCGGACTGATGCGTCACCAAAAAATAATGTCATTCAGGGGAAGGTGGACCCCTTGGAAAAGCTGAGCTGTTGTATATGGGAATTGTTATTGGGGAGGGACTCATTCCTGGAGAAGATTTGAATATGGAAGACTGACTGAGTCCTTTGCTTTTGTTCCAGAGCATGGTTTTAAGTGAAATTTCTTCTTTGTGCCTTTTAATTCTCCCCTTCTACAAAGATAGTTGGGGGTTCTTGAAATTTTCCTCCAGCCCTCAAGAGTCCATGTGCAGCAGTGTGGCTGCAAAGTAGGAATACATCCAAAGGCAGGAATTAACCCAGCTGTCACTTCCTGGGGATGGCAGCGGGAGCAGCAAATGTAGAAGCAAAATTGGAGTAAACCTGATGTCAGAGCCGCTCCAAACCTGTGACCAGGTGTATAAGCTGAAACCTGCCCAGGAATGGGTACGCTGCTGCTCAGGCAGCTTTTGGCTGCAGATTCCCGCTGTGTCCAGCCAGGTTTTCCCAGACAGGCAGCTGCTTTCTGGTGCGCCCACTGTCTTGGTGCTCCGGGCAGGAACAAGCGCGGTGGGATGAAATTCCCCTCACTCCGCACTGTTTCCGTTGCAGTGGAAGATTGATGACAAGCCAGTAAAAATTGACAAATGGGACGGTTCAGCTGTGAAAAATTCCTTGGATGACTCTGCCAAAAAGGTACGTTCTGTCTCTGCTGAACTGTCCCTCTTGGGAAACTCTGATTTTCTTTCCTGCTTTTAGGGGGTTGGTTGTGCCTATATCCATGCCGGGTCTGTAGCATCTCTTGTAATTCCCACGTTTGTGCCTAACAGGGATCAATTATCAGGATGCCTGATGCAGACATTAATTCCCCATAAACTTTCTGCTCAGTTTACCTGTGCCACTGGGATTGTTTCCTTCAAACTCTTCCCAGAACCAGTGCATCAAGTTCCTGAAAAGCACGCAGTAGACTCAGCTGCCTGTTTCTCCCACAGGTCCTTCTGGAGAAGTACAAATATGTGGAAAATTTCCGTTTGATCGACGGCCGCCTCATCATCTGCACAATCTCTTGTCTCTTCGCCATTGTTGCTTTGATTTGGGATTACCTGCACCCTTTTCCTGAATCCAAGCCCGTTCTTGCCTTTTGTGTTGTCTCATATCCTTTACAGATCTTGTCTTGGTTATACCAAAAGGGTTTGATTTTCCACATGAACAAAACCCTTATGGATATTCCCACTTTCAGGCCTGTGGGAATTACGCTTCCTGTCGTGTGGAGATCAGCTGACAATCAGACAGTTTTCATGTGATAGGAGAATTCCTGCCTGTCTGGGTGTAATGCCCCTAAATTTGGGTGATCTGAGGCAGATCTTATTTTCATTCTATCCACAGTCTGGGTACAGACACGTTTGCTTTTCCCTAAAACCACAGGTCAGATACTGCGAGGGGAAAGAGGAAATTCTTGCCAGCAGCTCTCCGCAGAGGGATCTGGACAGGCTGGATCCATGGGCTGAGGTCACTCCATGAGGTTCAGCAAGGCGAAGGATTAGTGGTGGCCTTGGCTGGAGGAATGGTGGACTGGGGGAATGATTGGACTCAATGGCCTCAGAGGCCTTTCCCAACCTAAACAATTCTGTGATCCTAAGGAATTTCGTTGTTCCAGGCTGTTCTGGGTGGCTCTCAGAACAAATGGGTGATTTGTCCTGCAGCACCTGAAATTACTTAATTCCAAAAATGGGAAAGAGGAATTGCTGGGTCTGTGCTTAGGAGGAATGCCCAGCAACTCCTTCTGTGGCTTGTTCAGTCTCAGCTGAACTGTTGTCTCAGTTCCCCACTATCTCCCACCAAATGTTAGAGAATCCCAGACTGGTTTGGGTGGGAAGGGGCCTTAAAGCCCACCCAGTGCCACCCCCTGCCATGGGCAGGGACACCTCCCACTGTCCCAGGCTGCTCCAAGCCCTGTCCAACCTGGCCTTGGACACTTCCGGGGAATGAATAATAAATTTTTAAAGATAAAATTTATTACTTAATTTCTCATGCTAATGAAGCATCAGGCAAACATCCTGTTTGGAATTAAAATGTCACAAGAGGTGGTTAAACAACGGTGTTTGAGAGGATCCAAGCGACTTCTCTGCCTAATTTCTGCTTCTCCTTGCACCTTCTTAATTTCCTCAACTTTCTCCGCACGTATTTTGTGATGATGGGAATCCTGACCATTTATACCTCATACAAAGAGAAGAGCATTTTCCTGGTGGCTCACAGGAAGGACCCGGCGGGGATGGATCCCGACGACGTCTGGCAGCTCTCCTCCAGCCTCAAACGGTACCGTTTGCTGCGGCAGCCCGGGCTTAGCCAGCGGGCACCGCCGCCATCCCTCCCTCGCCAGAGGATCGCCCCAAATACTGCCTCTTCTTTTGAAACCTACAAGTGCATTCTGCTCCGTCAAAATCCATGTCCCGGTCTAGGAATGGGAGTGGCTGCAAGTGGTTTTCTGCCACCAGTGTTCATGTTTCGCTCCTCTTTAATGCAGGGTATAAAAGCCTTTAATTTTGGTAATTGTGAGTGCCCAGGTGGGGACCTCCAGTCCGGGAGGGTTTTCCCCTTAAACAGGAGGGGGATTTCTGTCCTGACTGGGATCCTGCTCTGAGGTCTGTCTGCCCTCCCGCAGGTTCGATGACAAGTACACCCTGAAGCTGACATTCATCAGCGGGAAAACCAAACAGCAGAGGGAAGCCGAGTTCACCAAATCCATCGCCAAGTTCTTCGATAACAACGGGACGTTAGTCATGGAGGCCTACGAGCCGGAGGTGTCCAAGCTGCACGACAGTCTGGCCCTGGAGAGGAAAACAAAATAATTTCGGAGCCTGCCCGCCTCACGGGAACCTGCTAAATTAACACCAATAAAGTCAAATGGCAAAGAAAGTGAATCATGGCCTCTGTTTTTGTCCTGAAGTCCTATTCCATTTTGGGTAAGCAGGAATTTTAATCTTGGACCCAAGATTTGGTGAAGCTCGTAGCTAAGCTTGTTCTGTGTGCCTGCCTTCCTGGCTCTGAGGCAGACCCCAAAGTTGGATTTTGGGGACCCCCGGGAGGGGAAACACATCAGCAATGCTGCCCCAGCGTGCTCTGCTTTACCTGGCAGTGCTTTGTCACACGGCTCTGTGTCCAGGGGGTTTTACCAATCCCGCCTTTCTGTTTTGTGTTAGGAGTTCAGGACAAAACGCTTCTGTGAAACAACCCTACCCTCACAAACGAGTTTGCTTTATTTTTGTATTTGTCTAACTGGGGGTAGAGGATTGTTTTATATAAAAACCCTTTATGTGTTGGGGGGAGAATCAAATATGCTACGTCTGTGTGCTCAGCCACGAAGCTTCTCAGAAAGTGTGCGAGATTTTCCAAGC
Source organism: Callaeas wilsoni (assembly GCA_013398955.1). NCBI lineage: Eukaryota > Metazoa > Chordata > Aves > Passeriformes > Callaeidae > Callaeas > Callaeas wilsoni. The sequence continues at coordinate 28,082 of VWPU01010414.1, forward strand.
TGTGTCTGTCTGTCCCGCGGTTCCCTCGTGGCATCTCCTGTTCCACGCGTCCCTTCTATAAACTGGCATTTTTTAAAACAGATTTTTTGGGTTGTTTTTTCAATAAAAGGGAAGAACAGACATCAAACGTGTCCTGGAGCATCTCTGGGGTGTTTTCACGGCTAGGGAGGGAATCCCAGTTCATAGAATCCTCAAGGTTGGAAGAGTCCTGGCATTCCCTTGGCACCACCACAATCTTGTCACCTAAACCTCGTCCCCAGGTGCCACATCCAGGCACCAGCTTTTCACCCAGCCAGCAGTGCACCCACCTGGGCCCAAGGACTTGTGGGTGACCATTTCCTTCAGGATTTGTGAGGCTTCATTCATCTCCCCATAACTGACTTCCAGCCGCAGGAGCTGGGTATCCTGAGGTTTTGGAATTAAAGACTGAGGAAAGAAGACATTAAGTACCTCAGCCTTTCCTCCTGCCCCGGACACGGTGCTGCCCTCCACATCCAGCGAAGGATGGAGACACTTCTGAGCCCTCCTTTCGCTCCCAATGGATTTAGAGACACCTTTTTTGTTGTCTTTAACCTCAATGGCCAAATTAAGCTCCGGTTTGGCCTTGGCCCTTCCCATTTTCTCCCCACATAACCTCACACCATCTTCCTGGTCCCTCCAAGTTTCCTGCCCTTCCTTCCGGAGCTGATACACTCTCTCTTCCCCGGAGCTCCACCCCAAGTTCCCCGGTCAACCAGGACAGGCTTTTTCTCCTGGCACGCCAAGCAGGGTCCTGCCTCCATCCCTCCCTTGGCTCCCCTCCTGCCAGGGTCCTGTCTTGGGGAGAGGGTCGGGACCTCTCGGGAGCGGCTCCAGCAGTCAGTCTCCTCCTGGTATTCCACCATTCCACCCCCCCGTAGGAGCGCCGGAGGCTGAGCACATCAGCTGCTCACACCTGCACAGGTATTGTCCCTGCTGCCCTCCGACACCGGCGCCAGCTCCGGTATCCCGACAGCTGGATCCCCGCCCGCTTCCTTGGCCCGCGAGCGCCTGATCCGCCCCCCC
>VWPU01010415.1:4648-56186 GCA_013398955.1 Callaeas wilsoni
CTGATGGCCGGTTTCACACCCGCCCTCCCAGGGACCTCTCTCGTGGGAGCCTGGAGGCCCCTCGCTGGATGCAGCACCCTCCCTAACACTCCCTAAATCCTCCCTCTCCCTGTCCCCGCAGCCCTGCAGGCTTGGCTGCCGCTTGGATTTTTACAGTGGAGGCAGCTCCAGAGTGCGGGTTTGCTTTCAGCCTCACGCCGGGCTCCCCGCACGGAGAGCGGCGCTGCTCTCGGGGTCCCGGCCGGCCTTTCAGATAAAGCGGTTTTGCTCCCCTTGGGGAGGCCAGAAGGCAAGCAAAGCATCCCGAGGGCTGCACGGAGTATTATTTTTGAAGCCTCCTGGTTTTTCGGAGGCCTGACTCACGGCACAGGAATGCGCTGGGCTGGCAGCCCCAGACCTGCTCCTCCATGAGGGGAAGAGCTGCCGTCTCCTCCTCCTCCGGAGCCCGTTCCCCATCCCAAACCGCTGGGCTGGGCTGGTAGCAGCCACATGTTTGCTGAGCTTGGATTTTTAGTTCTTTTTTTTTTTTTTCATCCCTCTGCTATATATTTTTTTTTAAGGGGCTCAAACCCCTGGTTTTTTTTTTATTTTTATTGGGCTCAGCACCTCTGCTGAGGGAAAGGCAGAGCGAGCCCTGAGATCAAACGGCAGCCAGGTTGGGAAAGGCTGGGTGAAGCCACGCTGGAAAACGAGGAAAGGGAAGGAAAGCAGGAATTATTTAGCACGGGGCTTGCTCCAGCGTGTCCTGCGCTCTGCCTTTAATCTCCTGCGAGTCCCTCCCTGCCGCAGCCTGGCCCGGCCCTGCTCGGGTCTCCTCTGCTCCTTCCTGCCTTGCGTGGCTTCTCCCACCCTTAGGGAGGCGATTCCCCGTTTCAGAGGGCTCCCCCAGACCCGCACAGGTGTGATGTAGCTGGGTTAGGTTTGTAGTGAAGCACCCGGGTGGTGGGGCCCGGGTCTGCTCCCCAAACTGGGGTCCAGGCCATCCTGACTGGTGTAACTGGGGTCCAGGCCATCCTGACTGGTGTAACTGGCGGGCGTTGAAGCCGTGAGCTTTAAACCAAACCCGTGATGGTTTGGGGGTGTATCTTGGGGTAAGTCTGGTCAAGGGACGGTGGTGACAAGTTTGGCTCCCTGTGTTTCTGCAGGTAGCCCAGTGTTTCTGCAGGTAGCCCAGTGTTTCTGCAGGTAGCCCAGTCTTCCTCCGTGGAGAAATTCAGGTTGGGGAAAGGGACGAAGCATGGAAGCAAAGCAAGCCCCATGTCACCACAATGCTCAGCAGCAGGCAGGGTGTCCTACAGCCTGAGAGGCAAAAAATGTGTTTGTGTTGTGTGTGAACTCTGCTTCCCACCTTTCCATGGGTTTTGCAGGGCCCCTTCCCTTGCCTGCCTGGCTGGAGCATCTGTGGAGGCCTCGGTGTCTTCTTTCCTTGTGTTTCAGCCCCTTTCTACTGAGGATTGATGGCCAGGCTCTCACTGGTTTAGCTGCTGGGAAACATCCCCTCTTCAGCTAATTCCTTGCTGCAGGGAGGAGGAATTACGAGGTCCCAAGCCTTGGGAATGACTGTGAAGCCACGGGGAGTACGAGCATGGGGATGGCAGACATGGCAGTGGCACTGGAGTCCCAAAATTGGACTGTGACCATGGCATTTGAGTTTATCCAAGTGAAATATATATTAAGAATTGTATCCCACTGTCTGCCATGCATAGCTTGATCTGGGTGGACGTGGCTGACATAGTCCCCCAGCACTTAAAAATCAAATGTTTTTTGAGCTATTTTTCCCCTTTGGCTTTGCTTGCTGTGTAAGTTTAAGGCAGTGCTGGTGTGTCGTGTTGTTTGTTGTAGTTTTTTATACCCTGGGAGATGAAGGGCACGAGCTGAGACACTTATTACTTATGTTATTACTTAAGAGTAATAATATACTCGGTTATACAAGAAGAAAACTGAGCAGAGCTTTTCTCCTCTGGAATTCAAGGTCTGGGCTATCCCTTTCTCCAAGGAAGCAAGTCCCTTCAGGAAAGGAAGAAGACCTGTATGGATTTGGGGAGCATTTTTGTGGGGGCCTCCCTTGGCCCCACAAGTCCATAAATACCTGTATACGCACACATATAGCACAGCTGCCCTCACTTCTCGCCCCAGTTTATTCCCACATCTTACAGGAGTAACAAAGGAGGAGGAAAAGGGCTGGTTTGTACCACAAGTGATCCCTTCCCAGCTGGAATACCCAGGGCTGTGAGCACAGGCTGCCAACCTAATCAGTACAACCCCCTCGTGGAGCCAGACTCAAAAGTCACATCCCGGCATCTCTCCTGCTTCCGGGGGGTCCCGCCAGTGTGGTTTCCATGAAGACCCCATGAATAACCTTTGCTGCCCCCCGGCTCCCCTCCTTCACAAGCCTGCACCGAGTGTGAAAGCTGAGGGATTGGTTCCCTTTGAAAGAGCATGGAAAATCTCATTTTGAGACGTTTAATGCATATTAGATCCATCTGCCTCCCTCTCGAGTGGGGGCCACCGCAGGAGGAGAGACGAGGACACCCAAGTGCAGATGGGTGGGCTTGGGGGCTCTGTGGGAATGATGCTGTGGGCATCAGCTGAGGATCCGTGCAGGTGGGTAGTATGGAATGCTAGAAAGAGGTGTGGGGAGAGGAAAAAAGCTTCCATAGAGGTGGGGAAATGCTCTTGGAATTGATGTTGCTGCACGTGACATCATTTTTGGATGCTTTGTCTCGTCCTAGGGATGAGTTTCAGCACACCTTGGCATGTCGAACCAAAGGCTGTCCAGGTGCAGGTAAACCATGTGTGAGAGGGTTTGAGTGCAGGATGGGAGATGGGGAGTGCTCCTCCCTGGAAGGCTCGATGATGCTCCTGCCCGCCAGGCATCCCTCCCTGTTGGAGCTGTAATGGAGACAGACGTGGTGGCTCTTAAATAATGGGAGGTGAGGGCACAGCTGAGGTGAGAGCGAGGTTTTCTGCGCACAGATTTTGTCCTGCTGTTGCTGTGTGAGTGGTTCCTTTTGTGGAGCGCCTGTCGTCCCTGGGAGCTGCCGCTGGCATGGAAGTGACCCCTGCTTGCCCCCTTCTCGCCACATCAACAGCATTTAAATGCCTCTACAGGTCCTATTTCACCACTCAAACAAGGAGCAGCTTGGGCTGCCCACCTTTGGTGGCCTCCTTGGTCTACCTGCACCTCCTGGGGCAGTGGCAGGATGGAGGGACGAGACGTTTCCAGCCAAATCCAGGCTTCCCGGCCGGGTGGCTTGCAGAGGCGGGAGGCTATTAAAAGGGTTGTGTTGCACCGTATGGTGTGGGAGTTTTCCTTAGGCAGGAGGTTGCGGAGCGCAGAAATTCCTCGGGACAGATTTCAGTGGGAGAAGGGACACGCCTGGGATGCAGCGTTGCTGTCAGCAGTGTCCTCGGTGCTTTCTAGGCTGTGAAGTTCAGGGCACACGTGAGGACATCCACAGCAGTGGCTGAAGGCACCAAGGTGAAGCCCTTGTTTCGCTGACGCTCCAGTGGACTCACATGATGTCTGCGAAACTGTAATTCTTCCTGACTACTAGATGGAGGACTGGGAGCAATTGGGATGGAGGACAATCCCACGGCCAGCAAGGTGGTGTTCAGTCAAAGGTTGGACTCAGTGATCCTCGAGGTGTTTTTTAACTTTCATGATTCCTAACAGGAAAAGTCCCTCCAAAGGGAGGGTTTCATGGAGATGGATGAACTGAAGTTCTCCCACTGGGTTGATGGGCTCTGCCTCCCTGCCATCTTCAGGGGGTCTGGTTCCCCCTCTTGTGGTCTGTGAGCAGGGGCTGCTCTCCCCCCGATGAGCCCTCACCATCCTACGCCATCACCCGGCTGCGTTATTGGCTCCATCTGTTTGGGTTGGCTTGGAGAACAGAAGGGAGGGTGTTTTCCAGCAGCAAGAAAGTGGTTGCTATTTAAAACAACCGAAAAAAAAAAAAAAAAAAGTGGTCTGCTGCTTGCTTTTCATCCGCGGAGCCGAACAAGCGTCCCCACCCTCACCTGGAGGGGCATCTCTGAGGGCTCTGCAGGGCCCTGCAAGTGAAGGTAGTAATTAGTGCTGGTCATGAGGGTGGGTCCTGCAGTGTGGCCGTGCTGTCTGCCGCGGTCTGGCCTGGGGCCACTGCCTCCTTTGGGATGGCCGCTGCCCAGGTGTGGGATCCCAGCACCTCCCTCCACCCCTGTTTATCCCAAGCAGGCTGGGGGTGCAGCCTTTGCCTCCCCGCTGCCACGGCTGGTTTGGCAGCTGCTGAATGGTGCTACGGTGCTCCCGCACTGGAATATTACTTTTGAAGGTTTTTCTTTCTCCCTTTGACAGATGTGAAATATAGAGATAGGCTTAAAATGAAAGCATGGCTCCCAGAGTCCAATTACACAGCAATTAAAAGTAATCAGTGGTCTGGGTCGCTGTGCTGGAGACGGGGTTCATGGAAGAGTTTTCTCTTCCAGCTTATCTTGGAGAAGCTTAAATGTCCTGTCTCTTCTGCTGTCTGGGCCCTGGCTGGGGGACATCTTCACGGAGTGGGTCAAGTATTGCTGGCAATCTGAATTAGGCTGGGATGAAGCTGTTCCCAGTGCTCCCAGCTCCTCACTGAGGCTGTGGCATCCCTACGCTGCTCTCCTCTGAGTTCCCTCGGTCTGTGTTTTGGGGATGAGTGTCTGGTGACGCTGCTGGGTTTACGCCCGACTCCATTGTCATTGCTGGGGCCTCTTTGGGCTGGAAGGAAGAAGGGGTGGCATTTGGGGCTCCCCTGCCAGGTCCATCCACGCATGTCCCCCAGGCCTTTAGGAGGAGATGCTGACTCAGTTGTGGAAGCAGGTTTTCCTGCAGGATGTCTCATTCCCCTTGCGCATCATTTTGGCTGCTTTTCTGCAGTCAGAGCCTTGCAAATGCCTCCTTCTGTGCTCCGGCGTCGGCACTAACGGGATTTGTTACAGGAGAGGGGATTTGGCTGCGGAGCTGCTCGGGTGACTGGGATCCTGAGTGTGATGAAGTAGGGTGTGGGCTGCCAAGGGCTATAAAACTGTTTTCCTCCCCCTTTTCATTCCCTCTTTTCTTTTCCATGTGCGTCTATGCTTAATGGTTTGCTACTGGTGAATGACTAGGTTTGGATTTCAGGAGTTGCAGCCTCATGGCTAATCCCTATCCTAGGTTGTGGATCCTTTGGATACCCTGATATACATAAAATATATAATATATATTTATATATATAGATAAAACAAGGCATCAAGGCACATATTTCATGTTTCTAAAATCTATACACCAAGATAAAAATGCTGGCTGTGCCCAAAGCTGGAAAAGCAAGATCCAAAAGCTGGGAAGAGGGTTGGGTTTTGCCTGGGCTGAACAGTGACTAACCAGAGCTGAGCTTTTAAAACAAATGCTTGGGATAAACTGGTTATGCAAACTGGGGCGAATTGGGCAGGTTCCTTTGTAGTTTATAGCAAAACCCCGGGAGTCTGGGGCGTGTTGGGGCCGGTCCTGCCAGGGATGGAAAAACCCACACGCCGGCTTTGCAGATGGGGTCGCAGCCGATGGGGAGGGATCCTGAGGGTTAAGGGGTAGGGGAAGCCACAGGTTACTGCAGGGCCTCCTCTGTTCAGCTAAAACCTTGAGTAACACCAATGCTAAACACAGAACGGGTCAAAAAATAGAAGACTCCTTTTCTTTTTTTCTTTTTGAAATGTGGTTTTTAATACCTGCTAAGAGGAATCCGTGCTGTGCTCGGCTCCAAGAAGCTGTTGGGCTTGCTGGTCCTGCACTGCTGAAAATAACACAAATTCAGAGAATTTGGGGTTTTTTGGTTTTTTTTTGCTCGGACGTGGCCGGGAGGCCGGTGTGGGACACGCAGGCGCGCCAGCAATGCTCGGCATGCCTTGGGAAGGCAGTCGGGCTCACAGACCACAAGGCTTCTGGTTTCCGTCACAGCCGCCGCTGTTTTGGCCAGGGGCATCCATCCCTCCATCCCTCCCTCCATCCGTCCCTCCGTCCCACAGCCCTCCCAGGCTCCGCGGGGCTCCTCCCCAGTGCGGTGCTTTGAGGACACTGTGGGAGGAAGAAGGGGGTACGAGGGCCCTCATGGGTTTTTAACTCCACCCAGCCCCGTGGGCTGGGAGAAGGGGATGCCTGGCTTTTTGGTAAGGCAGGGTAATGCTCCCTAAGGATCCCACTTGCTGCTTCCCGCTGGATCGGGCTTCTGGGCTGAACAAAGACCGGCTTGGGTTGCCGTAGTCATTTTGAGAGGGAAAAGCCTGGCTGCTGGATGAAGCAGAAAATTAGATGAAAACTGCCTAACAGGAAAATAAAAGATGGTTTTTGCACACAGAGAGGGGAAAAGAGGAGGTGAAGTTGCTGCTTAACCCCAAACATCCTCTGAGCACTGCTGGACCCGTTTGCCATTCCTGCATCCTGAAGGATGCTGTTTCTGGCTTTTGCGGAGGGATGAGGTTGGATGTGGGAGCCCAGTGGTCCCGGGCTGGCTGGGGAAGGAAAAGCTTCCCTTGCAGAGTGGGTTCTTGTCATGCTTCTCCCCCTCCGTTTCCATCTCCACATCCCAATGACACACTGGCTCTGTTTTCCTCAGTATTTATGGACTGGCTGGAAGGGGAGGCCGCAGATCCAGCCGGGATGTTAATGACCCTGCATGAAACAGCAAAGCCCACTTAGCGGTCTCGGCCGAGGGGTTTTACTGCAGCCTCTCCCGCTCCGCCTGTGCCCGTCTCCTTCCCTTGGAGAGGGATGGGAAGGGCTGCCAGCACCGTTCCTCGCCCGGAGAGAAAAAGGGCTCGGGTTTGTGTGCCACGGGGAGGCGGGGGAAGGAGTCTGTGGAAAGTTTAAGGGGGAGAATGCAAACCATATGTTCCGCCGAGGGTCGAGTTGCAGAGCTAAAACCAGCAGGGAAGCCAAAGGAGCCGGAATCCTGCAGTTTGGCTGGGCTTTGCATCCCGGTAGGTGTGGGGGGGGATCCAGCGTGGCCTACTGAAGGATGATTTTATAAAATAAACCCTCCCTAAAAGATGATTCGAGTCCCTTGCCTGGCACTCTGCTGTCCTGTGTGTTTAGGGCTGGGGTCCAGGGCTGTTTCCAAGTCCTGGGGTTCCTCTAAATAAACAAGAGGGATGCTGGGAAGAAGCTTGTCTGGGTTGTCCTGAGTTCATGGTGTTTGCAAGTTTGATAGGAAGTCGAAGGAAGAAATTTCTGCCAGCAAGGGAGTGCCTGCATCTCGCTGGAAAAGCAAGGGTGGTGTGCCCTGCACCAGGGCTGTCCTTGTGGTCTCGTTCCAGCTACAGAGAGGAAGGTCAGAGGAAAAGTGGAAAAAGTTATGTGCAGGCAGCTTGTGGAGTTGTACAGACATCAGACCTGAGCGATCTGAGCTGGGTGAAAGTGCTTTTAACAAGAAACCCAAAAGCAGGAGAAGCGCCGAGGTCTCCCAGCAAACTTTTTTAGCTGGGAGACATCTTTTGTTCTCAAAACTAAAGGCATGGAGACAATATCTGATTCCCTAGCCGGCTCCACGGAGCTGTTTGCAACCTGTCAGCTTGGAAACCATCTGCTCGCAGCCCGTGGGGACTGTGCTGTATGTGGGACAGGGGGAGGGAGGCACTGCCGAGACCCCCGGGAGCAGCCGTGGGATCCAGCCCCCCTGGACCACCTTGTGCCCTGCCCCAAGAGGAGCTCCTGTGCCTAAAACACCAGAAATCCCCATGGATTTATCTTCGAGCTGGCTGGATTATTTGTTTGTCTTTGCTTGTTTGTTTGGGAGGAGGGGGGTTTCTTTTTTTAGCTTCATTTCCTAAAAAAAATCCAGATTTTTTTTTTCTTAGCTGCCATGCTGTTTGTATGTCTGCATCCCTCTCCCTGTGACTCAGTAGATGTCTCGTAATTAAGCGCCTGCCTGATTAGGAAATTAGCAATAAAGTTTTTATCTAGGCTGGTCGGCCAGTGAGAGAGGGGATCTATTAATATCCCACTGAAAAAAACCAACCCAAAACATCAACAGCATAACACTTGCCACCTACTATTGGGGAACACAAATGCCATGTGGGAGGGAGTATTTGGAGCAGCAGATCCATAGGAAAACGGGCTTTGCTCTGCTGCTTACGGGACCGCGGCGTACGAGCAGAGATGGGGTGCCTGGAAATAAATGAAGGACTGAGAAAAATGCTGGAAAAACCTTGGGCAAGGTGAGGGAAGCGCTGAAGGCCGCTCTCAGGGCATGGCAAAAGGCACTTGTTGGCAGGTGACCTTTATTTGAAGGAAATGATCCTTTGCTAATGATGTTTGAGATGGAAGGGGAAGCAGGAGAAAAGCATCCCACGCCTGAGTCAGCGGCGAGAGACAGGGAAGCTTCCTTCTAGCTCTGGAAATAATCACTTGGCATGTTGGATATGGGGCATTTATGTCAACCACGGGGTCTAAAGGTTGGAGGAGTTTGGGTTATCACAGACTTCTGGGCCAGGATTGTTCTGCAGCTTTGGCTTTCCATGTTTTTGGGGAGCAGCGGTTCCTGGGCGCTCCGAAAATGGAGCACCAAGGGGCAAGATGGTGGGGGGGAAAGAGCATCTCCCACTGGGATGGTTTCAGCTGCTTGTGCAGGTCCTCAGGGTGTCCCCAGGATGTGATCTGGCTGGTGTTTGTCCCTTGCTCAGTGCCACAATAAACCTGGCTCTTGCCTCGCTGGTTTGTCCCAGCCGAGCTGCCCAGGAGATGCTTTAATCCAAGAGGAGCTGAGCCGGAGGAGGGACTGGGGTCACTTGTGTGGTGGAATGAGTCCTTGTCCTAGTGCAGAGGCCCCTGGGTTTTAAAACACGTTATTTGCAGAGACAGGCTCTTAATGCAGTGCAGGAGCAGGCTCGGAAAACCAGGAAGAGGTTCTCAAGGAGCTGGTGGAAATGAGAACCTGGAGCTAGGAAAGCAGAAGTGTGCTTTCTTCCTTCACCAGGATGTTTATTCCAGATATTGCAGAGGGATGGCATCCCTTTTAATTAAAAAAAAAAAAAAGAAAAACAACCTCTATTTTGAGACTGCTGAGAAAGTGACTGCCCCTTGTGATGTTTCACAGCTGAGATCATTTCTGGCTGAGTGAATCCACTCTGGAGGTTTTAGGCGCAATCTGTATGGGTGAGCTCAGAATCTGAATTTTTATGGGGGGTTCAAGGGGGTAAATCTCAATCAGTTTGGACCGAAAAATACAATAAAGCTGTGAAGATGCATCAGTGAAGAGAAGACTTTGATGTTTTGGGGTGAATCGTAATGTGGAACTCCTCTGCTGTGAGGGAAACAAGAAACAAGTGTTTGCTGAGAGCGCATTAGCAAAAGCTGGAAGGAATTACTCTTCTTTTCAGAAATAGGTAATGGACATCATTTTTGGAGTCCCTGAATTTCACGAGTGCTTATTCAGGACCAGATTCAGTCCATTCCCTGTACTGCAGACTTTGGGAGAAGAAATTAAGTCCGAGGCAAAGCAGGCTGCCGGTGGGAGGGACTGAGGCTCGGAGCAGGGCTTTAATTTCGGCGGTGTAGCAGTGTAATAGTGTTGTTTATAAGCTTCTCTTGCCACATGAAAGCAACGTTGCGTTATCCTGGTTGGCCCTAAAAGCAGGGGAGCAGCCAGAAGAGGCCTGATTACAGAGCAGCAGCTCTTTCTTCCCATCACTACAAAAGAACAGACAATAGAAACCGGGATCCAGTTTTAGCTCCAGTAATGCAATGCCCTCCTTCTGGTGGTCATGTCACATGCTGCCTGAGTAATTCCCATCCTTGTTTTGCCTGGAAAACCAGCCTTGAAGGGAGAATGGGAGGGAGGGAAGGAGGGAGGAAGCGATGGCTTGGGCTGGATGGTACTGGGATCAGGCACCCAGCTGTGGGTGGACCTTGTCTGTGGCCACCTTTGGGGAAGGTGGTGGCCTTCAGCATCTGTAGGGACAGCAGTGGAGCTGGTTGGCTGTTGGTTTTCGGGTCACCAGCCCTAGGAGTGGGGGGCAGTTTGGCTGGCGCCTGGGGTGTGCTTGGAAGGCTGAGCCTGAGGCACTGGGACAGGAAACTGCAAAAGCAGCCGGGTGGTTGCTGCGTGCTTGTGCCATGAGCTTCTCATCCACGTATAAGGCGTGAAAAACATGGGTTTTAATCTTTTTTTCCCCCAAGAATAACTAAGTTGACCTTTCTGAGGTGGTTTGCAAGCAGGATGAGGGGTTGTTTCCAGCTTATTTTGTGTCGCTTGGCTTTGCCAGGTTGGGTGATCTAGATGGGATATAAGAGGCGATGGGAGAGCAGGTGATTGCTAAAGGGAAAGGGGACCCCTCTGAGGCTGTGTTGTCATCTCCATCATTGCACGAGGTGTGGAGACAATTGCAGTGGAGATAATTTTTTTTTTAAAGTAGCTACAGGTCACAGCCGGCTCGCTTTGTGCTCTGGCATTCCCGAGGAAGCCGGATGGGAAACCGGTGCAGAGAGAAACCCACAGCACAAACCTCACAGCTCTTTGTGCCCGGGACAAAGGGTTGGTTTGGAGTTACAGGGAAGAAAAGGAGCTGTGTTTGTGGAGGGAAAGGTGTTGTAAGATGGGTATTGGGACTGGGACATAGCAAGGGAGCCAAATGAGGCCAGAATGAGAAAATACACTGTTGGGGATGATTGAGGATGCTGGCCCTGGGGAAATCTTTCACCAGCCTCATGGTGCTATGGATGCTGATTTTCCCACTTCTCTGCAGCTTTAAACATGCAGGAGACAAACTGTCCCTGGACACTCGTGTGGCAGGAGGCGAGTGCCCACTGTCAGCGTCCTCCCCTCAGATGTGTGTGCTGGGGATGCCACCGAGCCCCAGAGCTGCTGCCACCCCCCAGCCTTCGGCCTCTGAGGGTTTTTAACCCCGTTTCCCCCTGCTTGCTCAGTTTGCGGTTAGGGACACCTTTTATTCCACCCTTTTTATGCCCAAGACTCATGGTTCAGGCTGAATATGTTATCAGAGCAGTGTCTGGTAAGTTTTCTGCCTCGAAGCCCTGGGGAAGTGCTTGTTCAGGGCCACTGCAATAGATTTTCCTCCTCTTTCCCAGCTGCCTAAAAATGATGTGATTTTTTACTTACTCCTTAACTGAGCGTTATTACTTTAATCAGCGGGAAGAAAAATGCAGGGCCCAGCCAGTGTTGTCCATAAAGGCTGGCAATGCCTCTTCCCGCTTTCATAAATCCATAAATGGTTGGCAGGACGTGCTGTTAGGAAAGAATGAATCCCTGATTACTTGGGTGAGCTTGGGCTGTATGAGGAAGGTGACAAGGTGAAGGGTTTGGCTGGGTGGGCAGTGGAGCTGGTGGCTCGATCTTGGATGTGGAGGTGACTGAGAATGGTGGTGGTGGTGGTGAAGAGGGTTTTATGTGGATGCGGAGCAGTGGAGGCACCAGGATGTTGTGTTTTACAAGAGGAGGGGGATGCAGAGGCCCCAGGTGAAGTTTGGAAGACAGGAGGAGGTCCAGCATGGAGCAGGGATGCTGAGCATCCATGGAAGAAGCCTCATGTGCATTAATCCAGGAGCTGCCTGCAGCTCCCCTTTCAAGCTGTAATAGCCAGAGCCGGCAGAGTCAATCCATATCTATTTAAAGCACTTCAATAAATAAAGATGCTAAATAAAATCACAGTGGCCCTGCAGTCTCTCCATGCTTCTAGGATTTCCCTTTCCCCTCCCCGCATTTGCTTCTGGATGCATCCAGAGGTGAGGAAAGGGAAGGGATGGGAAGGGCCAGGAATTTTGGCTTGTGTGGGTGACCTGCACCTCTCAACAGCGGTCTGGAGCCAGACCCCAACCTGGGCATCTCAGGATGAGGGCAGCGAGGATGTGCCAAGCCCCTTCATCACCCCAAATGAGGATAGGAGAGGGGGGACACATTTCCTTAGGGATATTTTATTAAAGGCACTTTTCCCTGCACAGCAGAGAAGTTCCAGTGGTTGCTGTTTTCTGCGGCAAGGAGGTGACAAGTGGGAAGCTGTCTGTGCAAGTCCTCTGTAATGCTAATGGAAGCGCAGGTTGGGTTTTTCTTGTTGTTGTTTGGGGTTTTTTCCCTTCCCCCCCCCTTGCCAAAGACTAACCAGGGAACACTTGTTGGAGGATAAAATTAAAAAGCCCGTAGTGGTTTATTTTGAGGGCAGTGTGTTTGCTTTCACTTTGTGCTGGAGGGAATTGCTCTGCTGCTGTCAGCAAATAAATAAAATAAGAGCTTTGTTTTAAATTAGACTTTCTTCTGGTAGCTAATTAGGCGAGCTGATACCTGCAATTGCATTACCTAGGCACCGACTGTACCCAGCGTATTTGAGGCATATGGCTGCTGTCGGCAGCTTCTAAACTTCATTAGCCCCTTATTATGATTTTTTTAAATATCCCCTTAATTGGCTGCGAATTCCCTGGGGCTCTGATGGCATCGAGAGTCCTCCTTGAGCGGCTGCCCATGCGGCCCCTGGCAGGGATGAAGCTGGGGGTTGCTGGACGCCGTGTACCTCCGGCACGGATTCACCGTGGGTGCTGCTGCGATGCTTTCCAGACACTGAGGGCAAAGTTCTGGGTTCCTGATTGTGAAAATAAGCACTCGAAGCTCTTTTTGGGTGTCAAGAGCATCCAGCCTTCACGCCGGGAGGGAGCTGAGGGAGCGCCAGGCTGGAGCCATGGCTCCTGTCCCACCTGGCAGCGAGCGGAGGAGAGCCAGGAGCTTGGCTCTCGCCTCCTCTGCTTCTCCCCGCTGGTGTTGGGTGGCTGGAAGTTCCTGTCGGTCCTGTTGGAGATGGAGATCAGCCCCGGGCAGCTCCTGCACCGGGGGCTCAGCAGAGCCCGCCGCCCTCCTCGCCAGGGAGGAAGGCTCTGGGGTCCCGTCCTCCTCCCCCTCCCACGGGAAACACTGCGAGGGTGCCCAAGCCGAGCCCTGAAGGGCTTGGGCTGTTTTGGGAATGGCTCACAGCTCTCGCCCGGCATCTTTTCGGGGGGAGGGAGGGCTGCCAGCCAGGGTGGGACGGTGGCTCTCCAGGCTGTCGCCTCGCGTCCCCCGCACCCCCCCGGCTCATGCCTCGGGCATTCCCAGCCGGGCTCCCCGCACCCAGCCCTTGCCTTTATGGGGAAATGAAGCAGAGTAATTATCCCCGGGGATAATTACCGGCCCTTGCGCAAGGCGGGGGGTGCTTCCGACTCCTCCGGCCGTCCCGGGAGCCGGGGCTGGGCACCGAGCCCTGCGCACCCCTCGGGGGTCCCCACGTCCCCCCCGGCCCTCCCAGCTCCTGCTCACTGTCGGCAGGGGCCATGGGAGGGGGTTCTTCCTCCCCTCCTCCTCCTCCTGCTGGTCCTGGAGCTGCTGCAGGGGCAGCCCCCATCCCGCATTCCTGCTCGGGAGGAGATAAGGATCCAGTCTGGCGCCGGGGTTTCAATGCGCTCCCTGATTATCGGCAGGCGCCGGGCAGAGCCCCGGGCAGCGATAAGTGGGGAAGGGGAGCGGGGAGGGGGCTGCCCTGCACCACTGCGCTTAGGCGCAATCCCACTTAAAAGGCTTTTTCTTTATTTCCCCTTTTTTTTTTTTTCTTTTTTTTTTTTTTTTTCTCCTGCCTGTGCTTCTGGGGCCTCGCTGCTGCCCAGCTGGGCTTGTGTGGGGATGGAGGATGATGAGGGAAAGATGTCCCAAGCTCAGCAGCTGGGGTCACAGAATCGCTGAATGGTTTGGGTTGGAAGGGAGCTTAAAGGCCGGGGGCAGGGACACCTTCTCCTGGACCAGGCTGCTCCAAGCCCCGTCCAACCTGGCCTTGGACACTTTCAGGGATCCAGAGGCAGCCACAGCTTCTCTGGGCAACCTGTGCCAGGGCCTCCCCACCCTACAGGGAAGCGTTTCTCCCTAATATCCAATCTAAACCTGCTCTCTGGCAGTGTGAATCCATTTCCCCTTTGTCCTGTCCCTCCAGGCCCTTGTCCAAAATCCCTCTCCAGCTCTCCTGGAGCCCCTTTAGGTGCTGTGGCAGGGGCTCTAAGGTCTCATCTCCCTGGAGCCTGCTCTTCTCCAGGCTGAACCCCCCAGCTCTCCCAGCCTGGCTCCATACAGAAGCTCTCCAGCCCTCCAAGCAGCTCCGTGGCCTCCTCTGGACTCACTCCAGCAGCTCCACGTCCTTCTTATGCTGGAGGCCCCAGAGCTGGAGACAGCGCTGCAGGTTGGGAAAGCCATCAGAGCTGGGGACAGCGCTGCAGGTTGGGAAAGCCATCAGAGCTCACCGAGTCCCAGCGTTTGGGCACAAAGATGCCACCACCAAGCACGCAGGGGGGACGTGCGTGTCCAGCATCACCTGTGGTAGTGCAGCAGCTGGCACTGTGTTGCATGGGACACTGCCATGGCTCACTTCCCCTACCAGATGTTGCACTGCACATCTGGACCTTCCACGTTCCCCACCAGTCCCTCAAGACTCTTCAGCAAAAGTCCCTTCTGGGTTTTAGGAGACAGCACTGCAGGTTGGGAAAGCCATCAGAGCTCACCGAGTCCCAGCGTTTGGGCACAAAGATGCCACTCGTAAGCACGCAGGGGTGCTTTCCTGCCCTGGAAGGGGGAACGTGCGTGTCCAGCATCCCCTGCAGTAGTGCAGCAGCTGGCACTGTGTTGCATGGGACACTGCCATGGCTCACTTCCCCTACCAGATGTTGCACTGCACATCTGGACCTTCCACGTTCCCCACCAGTCCCTCAGGACCCTTCAGCAAAGGTCTCTTCTGGGTTTTAGGAGCTCAAGGCGGGGTCTTTATCAGCTGGGTGAGCCCTCCACGGGACAAAGGCTCTTATCGTGTTTGTGTCAGGGCTGTGGCATCTCTGTGTGCAATTAAACCCCATGTGTCTCCTCTCTGCCAAGGAATCTGGAGGCGAAGGAAGAGCCTTATCTTCCTGCTGGTGGCTGGAATGCTCTTGCAGCCCAAAGGCATTTCTCTGCTGTGCTAATGCCGGGGATAAAAAACCCCCCCAAAAAACCAGAAAAAACAAGAAAACTCCAGGGAGTTCTGCCCTCTCTTTTCACTCTTAAGCTTATAAATAACAGTACAGCATCCTGGGGAAGGGTGGTGGGGTTTGGATTTTTTCCTTGAGTTTTTTTTTCCTCCTCTAAGTGTAACTCTGGGCTGATATCCCAGGAATGTGATCCCTCATGCTCGTAAAAGCTCAGCTTCTGGCCTCCTCCTTCCTTCCCAGGCATTAAAGAGCCAGGCCTTGGGGATGAACTGGTGGGATCTTGCATCCACTGGGATACTCCACAACATATGGGGCCTCTGGTTTCCGGTGTGATCTCTCTGAAGCTTCCTGCTTTAATATTTGATGCTTTTCCTTGGGGTGGACATTAACAAGAAATGAGCACCACCAAAAAAGGTGCTTTTTGGTTTTTAGTGGAGGGGAGAGAGAAAGAAGGAGGCGGAGTGGGGGGAAAGCTGAAATGCAATCGTTTTTTATGGCTTTCCGGAATGGCTTGGATGTGGGTTGGACGACAGCGGGTCAGGAGCAGAAGGAGCAGATAGCCCCTGATCGTCCCTGCCTACTTGCATCTTTCCCTTTCAGGTCGTAAATATAAAACCACTACTTGAAAAACGAAAAGCTCGTTAAGCTGTCAGCGGGCTCCCTCTTGGAGGGTCGTAAATGTGTCTCTTAGCAGTGGCTTTTGTTCCTGTCCTGGCTGGGCTTAGGTACTGGGGCTGGAGGAGGTCACGGAAGGGAGGTCACTGCTCCCAGGGGTGCTGGTGGTGCGGCTCTGACCCCACTAACGAGGGGAGTAGCGTCCCACTGCCGCAGATTTGAGACTCCCCATCCTTTCTTGGTCTTCCATGTGGACCTCGAGGTATGAAGGTGCTCCAGTGGAGCGCTGATGTCTTCACAAACAACTCGATGGGTGAGGGTCTTTAGGAGAATTGGGTGTAAATGTCTTTGAAATGGGTCTTAATGTCTGTACCGACCTAGAGCCACAAGTTTGTTCCAGAACCCAGGCAGTTTGTACTCCTGAACTTTAGGGTAATAGACAAATGGGTCTGCAAAGGCTGTTGCAGAACCCAGAAAACCCAAACTTCCGAACTTTGGGGGAAAATGACATATTTGGGGCGGGGGGCGGAAATGTGTGGTTAGCAATTCGGGAAGGCTGCACCTTCCTCCTACCGCAGCCAGCGGGGAAGGGAAGAGGGCAACATGCAGCCGGGAGAAATCTCCAAAGGAAGAGGGCAACATGCAGCCAGGAGAAATCTCCAGAGGAAGAGGGCAGCATGGAGCCAGGAGAAATCTCCAGAGGAAGAGGGCAACATGCAGCCAGGAGAAATCTCCAAAGGAAGAGGGCAACATGCGGCTGGCAGAAATCTCCAAAGGAAGAGGGCAACATAGGGCTGGGAGAAATCTCCACCGAGCGATCTCCGAGCACCGTTGGGTGCTGGAGTCCTCATCCCTGGAGGTGTCCAAGGAAAGCCTGGACGTGGCACTCGGTGCTCTGCTCTGGGTGACAAGGTGAGGATGTGTCACAGGTTGGACTCGCTGGTCTTGGAGGTCTTTTCTGACCGAAATGATTCTGCGAGTCTGTTTAGGCTTGGGCTGGCAGTGACAGCCTCGGTGACTGTCCCCTGGCGGGGCCGGGCGTCAGGGGAAGGGGCTCAGACTTCTGCCTCTGTGTCACTTCATTGATTTCATCACAAACAGCTCGGCTCAGCTCCTTGCAGCTCGCTGAGACAGGTGTTAGAGATGATCCAAACAGCCCAGCAAACAGCAGGGAGGAGGAGGAGGTGGTGGGGAGAGCATCCCGTTGCCTTCTCCTGGGAGATGCTCTGCAAACGGGCAGCCGGGAGCGTTGGTTGCTATTATGACTGAACTAAACCCAGGTTGTTTTGGTGTGTCTTGTTCTGGTGGGGTTTTCCCTCTATTCCTGGATAGGCAAAACAAGTTTGGAGATCTGTCCCATGCACTGGTAAAGAGGCTGGATGTGGGGATAGAGAGGGAGGAGATCCAAAGCTGGCACCGATGTGACCCATAAGTGTCAGGAAGCTGCTGGTGGGTGCAGGAGTAATCCATCCTGGTGTGGAAAGGATATCAACATTTTATGGCCTGTTTTGCTTCCAGAGGGAGATTTTCCATGCTGAGAATAAGGACCCCCATCCCTCTGATCTGGTTTTCATTTAGGGCCCCGATGTTTTTCCTCGTGCTTACACCATGTGCTGCAAACGCAGCAGCTCCCGCATTAACATCTAATTAGCAGCAGCTAAAAAACCCCGTGCCTGAAACGGGAGGAGAAAGAAAAGGGTGAGGAATTAAAGATGCAAAAGACCTGTTAGATCATCTGGTCCTTCCTTTGGGATTGTTCCGGAGGTGTTTTGTCCAGTCTTGCTCAAAAGTCTCCAGGGCCATTACTGCTTCCCTCAGAGGGCTGCTGCATTGTGTACTGAGAGAAACCTTCATAAATGTAAAAGCTTTATACAATTGAGGTAAAAGAAACAGATTGAGTCATTGTATTGTTCTTTGTAATCAGCTTTGCTTTTCATTAATTTCCTCCCCAAAGCCTTATTTAGGCTGGGAATTTGAAAGAAAAAGCACGTGGGAGGGATGGTGGGAACAGGCTGCCTGGCTCCGGTGGGTTCCTGTGCATCACCCTCCTCGCCCGGACAGCCTGGATGTGTTCAGACACCTCCAGGAGCTGGTCCGCCAGTGAGCTGGGCCAGATTCACCTATGGGGATGGGGTCGGTGCTCTCTGCACCTCCTGCAGTGGGGTCTGACTCCTGGGCAGCTGCTGCTGCTGGAGCTTTCTAATGTAGCTATTTTAAAAGTAATAGCACAAAAAAAGGCTACAGGTGGGCATCAGCTGGTGCAGAAATGAGCAGAAATGAGAAAGCAAAATGCTCACCCTGGTGCTGCAGTGGCTCCAGGGTTTGGGTGCTGTGCCCTTTGCTGCAGGGTGTGCAGTGACACGGGATGGGACGCGCAGCGTCCGACGTCTCTGTCCCTGACACATCAGATGCTTTTTGCTCGTGGCATGTTCTGGGCGAGGCTTCTTTAATTAGGTCTCCCTATCCTCCCGTGTCCCAGTGTTTTTGCTTTTTTAACCTTGCCAGCCTGCTGGGTAATTTTTTCCTTTTAATGTGCCTTGCTTGTTTCCCTTTCCAGACACTGTCCTTCCTCCTCTGGTATTTTAGTGGAAGGTGTCCCTGCCCTTGGCAGGGGGCTGGAATGAGATGATCCTTAAGATCCCTTCCAAGCCAAACCATTCTGTGATTATTTTCTTTCCTCCCTGTTTTTCTCCCTGACAGCCCCATCCTCATCCCTGATGTTTCCCTTCACTCCCCAAGTCCCCTGCACCGTGTCTGGGCTCTTCCAGGGGGAGATGCTCCACACTCAGGCCAGCTGCCAGCGTGGCTGCAGCACACCCCAAAAGACATATCCTTGTCCTTCCTGCCCTTGTGGGACACCTGGGCCACCAGCAGTGTCGTTGGTGGCCCTCAGCAGTCCCACGTGCTGCTGCCCACGGGGACACAATGGGGAATAAATGAGCAGCAGTGCCAGATGTTGTGCAGCCAGCTGCTGCTCCCTCTCCAGCGTGGTCCAGCCTTGGACCAGCTTTAATCCTCCCCACTGGAATACCCAAAGTGCTAATCCTGGGCTCTGCAAGAGCGAAAGGCAGAGGAAATGCCAAGGAGATGTTCTGGGGAGAGCTGAGGGTGCTTTGGGGTTACCTGGTGAGCTGGGGGGATCCCAGCCTGTCCGAGGAGCTGAGGGAGGCTGGTTTGCCAGGAGTTTGGTGCAGCCGGTGTTGCAGTGAAGGATCAGCAGAGTTGCTCCAGGTGTTTGAGTGTGGCTGTTGCATTTCCTGGCTGGAAATGCAGCTGGAGTTGCATGGAGGAGACAGAAGTGATTCCTGCTGTGATCCAGGCTGCTCCTGAGCATCGCTGCTCTTTTCATTGCACCTTCCCTTGCTATCTTTAGAGCTCTGTGGGGTCTCTTGTAAAACCCCCTTTTCTTGCCCCCAGAGCAGCCCGTTGGCTGTGGGCGGGTGGAGAGGGAAGATGTGGGCTGGCAGCTCGGGCTGGCAGCCACGGGGGAATTCCCCGGTGAGGAGAGCCGGGCGGTGATCCTGCCAAGCCAGCTCTCCTCCCTCGCAGCCCGGCTGGAGCCTTCCCAAGCATCAGGCCCTGCAACCTCCCCAGGCTTCCCAGGTCTGAGCATGGGGCAGTGCTGGAAGGCTCTTGCAAAGGGCTTTTGGAGGAGCAAGAGCAGGAGAACCAGAGAGAAGAAACCAGAAGGAAGAAAATACCTCCAGCCCCTCTGACTCCTCGGCAGGACCTCCTCTCTCCTGTGGAGAAGGATGTGGGGCATCTCTTAGGACTGGGAAAGAGTGCCCTGGTGCCAGTTGGCCAGCCTGCCTTCATCCTGCAATGCTCAGAGCCCTGGACCAGAGTGTCCTGAAATTCTCAGGGCATCCTTTATTGCTCAGAACCTTTTTCAGGGTTGGCCTGTGGTGCTCAGAGCCCTGTACCAGGGTATCCTGCACTGCTCAGGGCATCCTTTATGCTCAAAGCCCTGTACCAGGGTATCCTGCACTGCTCAGGGCATCCTTTATGCTCAAAGCCCTGTACCAGGGTATCCTGCACTGCTCAGAGCATCCTTTATGCTCAAAGCCCTCTTCCAGGGATGTTCTGCAATGCTCAGGGGGTGTCCTGAGATGCTCAGAGCCCTTTTTGGGAGTGTCCTGTGATGCTCAGAGGGTGTCCTGCAATATTCAGAGCCCTGGATCAGTCTTGCACTGTTTAGGGCATCCTGAATATTCAGAGCCCTTCTCGAGGGTTCCTGTGGTGCTCGGGGGATGCTCAGAGCCCTGTGCTGGGGTGTCCTGCACTGCTCGGGGCATCCTTTACACTCAAAGCCCTCTTCCAGGGATGTTCTGCAATGCTCAGGGGGTGAGCCCTTTTTGGGAGTGTCCTGTGATGCTCAGAGGGTGTCCTGCAATATTCAGAGCCCTGGATCAGTCTTGCACTGTTTAGGGCATCCTGAATGTTCAGAGCCCTTCTGGAGGGTTCCTGTGCTGCTCGGGGGATGCTCAGAGCCCTGTGCTGGGGTATCCTGCACTGCTCAGGGCATCCTTTATGCTCAAAGCCCTTTTCAAGGGATGTTCTGCAATGCTCAGGGGGTGTCCTGAGATGCTCAGGACCCTTTTTGGGAGTGTCCTGTGATGCTCAGAGGGTGTCCTGCAATATTCAGAGCCCTGGATCAGTCTTGCACTGTTTAGGGCATCCTGAATGTTCAGAGCCCTTCTGGAGGGTTCCTGTGCTGCTCGGGGGATGCTCAGAGCCCTGTGCTGGGGTATCCTGCACTGCTCAGGGCATCCTTTATGCTCAAAGCCCTTTTCAAGGGATGTTCTGCAATGCTCAGGGGGTGAGCCCTTTTTGGGAGTGTCCTGTGATGCTCAGAGGGTGTCCTGCAATATTCAGAGCCCTGGGTCAGTCTTGCACTGTTTAGGGCATCCTGAATGTTCAGAGCCCTTCTCGAGGTGGTGCTCGGGGGATGCTCAGAGCCCTGTGCTGGGGTGTCCTGCACTGCTCGGGGCATCCTTTCCCCCAGCACAGTGTTCCCCAAGGAGTGCCCTTTTGGAACAGAGGTTTTGGGGACGTCCTCTGGCTGGGAGCAGCTACCCAGAGCTGTGCCGGCGGCCGGGCTTGCGGCACAGCCGGGGCCAGATGTTTCCCAGATGTTACTCACTTCCTGTCTGGCTTCTCCGCATTTAGCTCTTTATGTACTTGTTTGTTTTGGACTACAAACAAAATAAAAAGGGTTTTTATAACCCTGTTCCCATGGGGCTGCGAGTTCAGGATATAATCTGGAGTCTATTCACTATTGTCTCGATCCCCCCCTTGCCCTCGGTGTCGTCCCCGGGCACGCACAGACTCACACAGACTCACACGCTGCCTTTGTTAAAATCCTGTTTTTCCCACATGACGTCTTCTCTCGACGGACCGTTTTTCCTTATGACCTCTTCCAGCTCCCAGGGGAGCGCTGGGAATATCCCAGGCCGGTTTGGGACGGAGGCTGGAGGAGGAAACACCGTGTTTCTCAGCCCCGAGCTGTTCCTTGCTGTCGCTGTGTTGTTAGGAGAGTTCTCCAGAATACCTGAGAGTGAGAAGCTCATTGCACTGATGGTATCCAGCATCCTGCTGGATTGCCTTTGTGAGGAATTGTAACCACTTTGCCTCGATGAGGGTGTTTGGGGGAGGATGTGTTTGGGTGTTTGGGATGCAGAGAGTGAAACAGCCACGTACACCACCTGAAAAATAAAAAAGAAAGTGAAAGCGCTTGAAATAAATGAGTTTGTACTCAAATCAGGTTAAAAAAGGAGTCAGGAATGGTATTACAAAAGGGAATGCTGTCATCTTAGGGGTAGGGAGGATGAAAAAAATACCTAAAAGTATTGTTTTGGCATGCCGGGAAGTTCTGGTGATCACTCTAGCCAGGAGCTGTTACGAACACAGCTGTGGAGTTTTCCTCTCCTGGAAAAGATGTGGATTGGAGTCTGTGCTGCTCGGTGGGGTTGTTTGGTGGATGCACCTCTCCCTGTCCCCCTGGATCTGAGGGCATCCACTGTAACACCAGCCTGGCTCAAACAAAATGATCCTGGCAGCTTCGCTTTAAAATGTGTGTGTTCAGCTCTTTCTGCTCTCCTCACACTTCATTTATATATTTTTTTCTGCCTGTTGGGGTTAAGGCCCCTTTTCCTCTTTTCTTTCTCCTTCGCTCTTAATTGCCTGTTAAATAATTTAAATATTTAGGACTAAAGGGCTTCAATTATCCATTAATTTACATTAGTAATTTATATATCGGGCTGAATGGACACACTGTTAGTGTAATGAGTCCCTGTGGACCGGCAGGAAGCGGGCTGCAGTGCATTTTCCTGGAAGCATGGATGTTTCCTTACACCTCCCAGCCTGGATGTCAAGCGTGTGAGAGGGACCCCTGCTGTGAGGTCTGGGGGTCCCACCTCCTTGGAACGGAGGTGTTTGGGTTTGAAAGCAGCTTTTTTGGGGTTTTTTTTGCAGTTTGAGCTGTGCTTGCAGGGGGTTGAATGTGTTGCGTGTTGGTGGACATCATGGAAGCATGGAATGGTTTGGATGGGAAGGGACCTTCGAGGGATTTTCCAACTCCCCTGCCACGATCCCAGGTTGCTCCACGCCCTGTTCACCCTGGCCTCGGACGCTTCCAGGGATCCAGGGGCAGCCACAGCTTCTCTGGGCACCCTGTGCCAGGGCCTGCCCTCCCTCCCAGGGAACAATTCCTTCCCAATATCCCATCTAACCCTGCCACTCCGTGCCCTTGTCCCAAGTCCCTCACCCGCTCTCTTGGAGCCCTTTCAGGCACTGCAAGAGGCTCTAAGGTCTCCTGGAGCTTTTCCTTCTCCAGGCTGAACAGCCGCAGCTCTCCCAGCCCGGCTGAACACAAGACATGTCCCCGAGCAGGGACAGGGGGAATTTTGAGGTGCAGCACGGGGCTTTGGGGGCTTTCTGAGCCTAAGCCCCCGGCAGAGGTATCCATGGGTGCTTTGGGAATGCCGGGAAGCAGATCCAGGCACGGTGCCCGGCCTCAGAGCCCAGCGTGCCCTGCTCAGTGACAGCTGCCTCTTCCCTTCTGTCCCCCTCCCCCAGGACCGGGATGGGGCAACCCCTTTTTTTCTGCGTTCGGAAGGTGTTTGGGGAAGATTTGGGCGTTTCAAGTGCTTGCACATGTTTGGTTTTGTCAGGAAAATTAATCTGCCAACACCAGAGGTTTATGGCCAAAAAGGAGACAGAGGAGTCCCGTTACTTTATTTGAATAAAGGAAGAGGCCATGGAGCATTCCCCTGGGGTCTCTCCAATTTTTGGAGGACACAGCCTCCTTTTTATCCGAATTTCCTGACCGCATTTTCCCTCTCTCTTTCCCCATTGGCTGAGGTACTTGAGAGGTACAGACTTCCCGGAACGCCTAATTTTTAAGATTCCCTTTTAATGTATAACCCCCTTTGCCCTTTTTTAATTCATATGGAATTTATGGTTCTCCTCATTGTTTCTTTCATCTTTTGATATTTGTCAGGAAAATTAATCTACCAACACCAGAGGTTTATGCCCAAAAAGGAGACAAGGGGGTCCCGTTACTTTATTCCAATAAAGGGAGAGGCCATGGGGCATTCCCCTGGGGCCTCTCCAATTTTTGGAGGACGCAGCCTCCTTTTTATCCTAATTTCCCGACCGTATTTTCCCTCTCTCTTTCCCCATTGGCTGAGGTACTTGAGAGGTACAGACTTCCCGGAACGCCTAATTTTTAAGATTCCCTTTTAATGTATAACCCCCTTTGCCCTTTTTTAATTCATATGGAATTTATGGTTCTCCTCATTGTTTATTTGCAGACCTACAGTTTACTGATACAGGTCGCTCGGTGACTCTGATTAGCTGTAGTTAAAGCAATTAGTGCAGATCGCTTATGGAAATGCAGCCGCTGGGGGACAGGGAGGGGGAAAGGACGAGGCTGGGGAGTACCGGGCTTTTCCCTGCTTTTTCCATGACGTTCAGTGTGGGTGATCCTTTGCCCCTGCTCCCTTGAGACCTTTCTGGATCACCCCCGGTCCCTCTCTCTTGCAGCACATCCCTCGGAGGTGCCTCTGAGCCCTGCAGGAGCCGTTTCACTGCTGTGCCTGGGATGTCCTGCGTCCATCTGAGCCATGCTCAGTGTGTGTTTGTCGCTGAAACATCTCTGGATTCAGCATCCCCAACTTCATTTGGCTTGTCAGTATTGTGTATTTTTAAGGGCAGTTTTTATCACTACCTTGGGGTCTCGTAGCACCGAGAGAGGGAGAGGAAGGTGTGGGAGGAAGTGTTGGCTTCTTGGTGTATTGGACACGGGTTGCGGCATCAGCAGGGATGCTTCCAGGTGGGGTACCACCTACACAGGGCGGCACAGACCCCCAAAATTGGGGCATTTCCAGCCCGGGCACCTCCAGCACCGAGGGGTACCCACGCTGAGACAGGAAGGATCCTTGTGGGAGTTTGGGCCACCTGGGAGTTTAGTTTGGTCCACAGGGGCAGGAATGTGTGTGCCAGAGGACAAAGGGAGGAAAGAGAAGCTCGGCGGTGTGGGAACACGGGCTCTGTCCAGAGAAGAAAAGGTGGAAATTCCCAACGGTGAGAAAGGAAGAAACCTGTGGCGACACGGGGTCCCATGGTATTGAAATGCCAGAGAGGGGAGGAGGGTGCCAAACAACGCTAGGAAGCTCCTGAAGGCTCCCCACCTCCATGGAAATGGGAGCCTGAGGGGAAAAGGCTTTGTTTTTTTGTAGGGGTTTCCTTCCGTGGGGGCATGGGGTGTTCCTGCTCCGGCTCTGGATGGCGAGGGCAGGCACTGGAAACAGGCACCCCCCAGAAAAACCCCCAAACCTCATGGCTTTTGTCAAATCTCAGCGTTTTCCTCTGTGTTAAGGCAGGTGTGAGGTGCTGGGAGCCTCGCTGGCTGCGAGGTTTAGAGGGAAAGGAATAAAACTAATCAAGGTAATTGCTAAAATCCTTTTTGCCACCGGCTGGACACCTCTCTCTGTGCCACGAAGGGGAAGCCACAGTGGGCTTGAGGTACCTGCCCTCCATCCCACCTGCTTCAGGGATCAAATCCTAACACAGAAAAGGGGATGGGGAAGCCTTGTCATCCAGGCTAGTCTCACTGATGGTTCGGGGGCTTATTCTTTAATAAGGATATTGCTGAAAGAGGGAGGAGAGAGAGAAAAATCTTAATATTTGACATTCGGCATCAGCGGGGATTATTTTTTTTCCCTTAAATCTTTTTCTATCCCTGTTTCTCCCCCTCCCCCCATTTTTTTCTTCTGTTTGTCCCCACAGTAAAACGAGAAGGGAAAGAAAAGGGCAGAGAAAGGACAACGAAAAGCAAAATATTTCCAGCCTCCGCGTGTGGTGGTTATTTTGTTGTTGTTGTTGTTGGGCTTTTTTTTATCGTAGCAACAAATCTGAAAGATTAAGGGCAACTTTAAAGACTGTTTAATAAAGGGACCTTAATCAGCCTCTCTTGTAATGTTCCTCCCCCAGCTGAATTAATTTGGAATTTGAGGCATGGAGTGGACCTTTTCTCTTGTTGTTTTTTTTAATGATTAAATAATATTGCGACGATGGAAATGATTTCAGATCCGAGCGGCATTGCTCCCGGAGCTGGCACGTCTTGGGGGGCGGGAGGCGATCCCGGCGGGCGGCTCCGGGAGCGGGGGCCCGCGGATGCTGCGGGATGCTGCGGGATGCTGCGGGTACCAGAGCGGGCGGCGCTCCCAGCCCACGCTGCCACCGAGCGAGCTGCGGGAGAGGAGTGGGAAACGCGTCGGGAAAAGTAGGGCAGCAGCTGGCGAGGGGCCTGCGGAGAGGCTGGCTGCAGGCGGCGGGGAGCATCCTTCCAGCCAGCTTCGGCTTCCCCGGCGGAGAGAGTGGGTGAGGGAAAGACAAAAAGGATGGGGGAAAAAGCCCCAAGACCAAACACAACCCCCCCCAACTTTCTGTTCCTTTTGCGCTGCCCTTCCCTTCTTTGCAGCCAGCTGCCTAAACTTTTCGCTTTACCTTGCTGGGCTTGTGCCCGTGCCTCGGCTTCCTTGGGGTGGGAGGTGCACAGCCACCTCCTCTGGATTTTGGAACAGAAATGCCACCGCCCAGGACTACCAAATCTTTTGAGCCACTTTTAGAGGGCCTGGCTGGGTTGTCCCCACGTCGATGTTTGGCACTGGCACGCTCAGAGGGCGAAACCTGCTGCCCTCCAGCCCGTGGTCCTGTGGGATGTGCATGCCCAGGGAGGGATGCTGCGAGCTGGGATGCCCGGTGGGCAGCGGAGCATCCCTCTCCTCCCAAGGAGCGCTGGGTGGTTCACAGCTCTGCTCGCTCTGCTGCTTTAAAGTCGCTTTTCGTGCCCGGAGCCAAGGCGGTCGCCTCCGGATTTGCACGTTCAGGGAAAAAAAAGAAAACCCACCCATTGCAAAACAGCCTCCTGAAAGTTGCACTCTCAAGGGGAACGCTGGGGAATTTACATTTTGAAATATGTATGTAATTTGGGTGAAGGGGAAATCGCTCTCTGTCTGCAAAACTGTCGACTTTCTTTCTCCCAGAGTTAGCATTTTCCAAACTGCAGTGCTCAGTTGAACAGGAGACCCTTTTTTTTCCCCTCCTCTGTGTTTTCCAAGGAGAGCTCACAGCTTCCACTTGGTTTGCTGCAGGTTGAAGGATAATTAATAATTCTTTGGACTTTCTGGCATCAACCAGGGCAAGAAGTCCCTGTTTGTTCCTTGTTTTCTTTTCCCTTCTCTCTTTTCTCGTTGAAATGATTATTCTTTTCACAACAGGAGCCCAGCACACGCCGTACATGTGAATAAACAGCGTGTTACCGCCTTCTCCGCTGCTGGCGCTTTCCTTTCATGGGCCAAAGCAAATAAATAAAAAGTTCATATAATTATTATATCCATTAAAAAATAACGTTGTAGCTCCGTAAACAGAACAAACTCGACAAGAGGACCGTGACAATGGAATTAAAATAGCACAAAGGGAAGTAAGTGTCTGTGCCCGGAACAAGAACCAGCGCTAGATGAAATTTGGAGATAGTTTTCCAACAAAACTGCTTCCCCGAAGGGAATGTATAAAAAGCACAAAAGAAGCCAGCACAATAGAGTGTAACAGGGATTTGCTACATAATTCCTCCTCCTTTTTCTTTTTCTTTCTTACCCTCTTTATTTTTTGATGTTAATTCACTCTGTTTTCCGTGTGTATTTACGGGGATCCGTGCAGCTCGCAGCTCCGCTAAAACCAGAAATAAGGAACAATTTACTCCAATCTGCCTGTGTCGCGTTGTAAATCCATATAATGAAAAATGAAGAGATTTGTACCATAAGGGATCTCAGCTGTTTACACTTCTCAGGAGGCTTCGCCTTTGATTATCATAATCATAAAGATAAACAAAAGAGTAGTGGCTCCATAAATACTCTGGTGTAATGCATAATCAACAAGATAAATCTCTCTTTTTCCAGCTCCCAGGACGGGAGGTGCTGCCAGAGCCTGGGTGTTTCTCCTCTGGGGATTGGGGATGGTTGGGATTTGGGTTGGACCCTCTTGGCTGTGGCTGGCAGGGGCACAGAGGTGCTGTGGTGGGGGGTGCAGGGATTCTGGGGTGGATGCACAGGATGGTGCGGTGGGGGGCACAGGGTGCTGCGGTGGGATGCACAGGAAGCTGCGGGGGGATGCACAAGGATGCAGCGCGGGGTTGCACAGGATGCCGCGGCGGGGTGCCCAGGGATGCTGCGGTGGGATGCCCAGGATGATGCGGTGGGATGCACGGGATGCGGCGGTGGGATGCACAGGATGCCGCGGGGGGATGCACAAGGATGCAGCGCGGGGTTGCACAGGATGCCGCGGCGGGGTGCCCAGGGATGCTGCGGTGGGATGCCCAGGATGATGCGGTGGGATGCACGGGATGCGGCGGTGGGATGCACAGGATGCCGCGGGGGGATGCACAAGGATGCAGCGCGGGGTTGCACAGGATGCCGCGGCGGGGTGCCCAGGGATGCTGCGGTGGGATGCCCAGGATGATGCGGTGGGATGCACGGGATGCGGCGGTGGGATGCACAGGATGCCGCGGGGGGATGCACAAGGATGCAGCGCGGGGTTGCACAGGATGCCGCGGCGGGGTGCCCAGGGATGCTGCGGTGGGATGCCCAGGATGATGCGGTGGGATGCACGGGATGCTGCGGGGGGATGCACAAGGATGCTGCGGTGGGATGTGTAGGGATGCTCTGGTTGGATGCCCTATGCGAGGGCACCCTGCCTTAGTTTACCTCTCAGGCTGCCTTGCAAAAACCTGACCTGAGGATTTAGCTAAAAAGTTGATTTATTTTTATATTTATTTATGCAAGTGAGGTGGGTTTTGATCAATAAGGCCGTTGCATGCAGAAACATCTGTGGGGCTGCCCAGCTCCTCCTTCCCGTCCTTTTCTCAGCACAGACTTTGCTTTCTTTATTCCTTTCCCTGTCCCCATCCAGTCCTGGTTTAATAAAGGTATGCAGTGAGGGAGGCCAGCTGCAGGCTCTTCCTTCAGCCGGGAGAGGAGGAATCTGCTTATTTTTTTTTGCAAGGGTGTAATTAGGGCTGGCTGGGTGCGCCCCCTCATTACCCACGCTGGGGAGGAATGCTCTCTAATTACGATGTTTGCCTGTCGCCAGGCGGGAGGGACAGGAGGGACTTCTAACCCGCTGGGAAATGTATGTCTGTCCATCCCTCTCCAGCTGGGTGGGCTCCGGGAGGAGCTGGAGGCCGTGGGATGGAGGGATGGGGCTGGCTCGGGGCTGCATGATGCCAGGTTTGGCAGGAAGAGACTGCGAAGCTGCTGGAAGAGGGCAGCCGGTGGAGAAAAGGAGCCGGGTCATCAGGCAGAGATGCTTGGGAGTAAGGTTAAGTGGTTCTTTCCAGGTTTAGTTATTAACAAGAGTGGTGAGAATGGGGAGGCCAAATGTGGATTCCAGGTGCTTTCCTGGCTGGTGGGAGCGGGAGGGGATGGGCTCCAGTTTTTGGGGGGCCAGAGAGGTAGAACAACACCTTCTGCACACCCCAGCGCACCCCTGGACACAGCTGCACTCTGGGGCTGGGCTTCTGTGGTCCAGCCCCTGCCGAGCTGCCAGGCCTGGGGGCACGAGGGTGGTCACCCCACAAGCACATCATCCCCATGGCTTTTTGAGCTCAAAATCCAACCCTGCTCCAGACTGGAGGTGAGGTAGAATGATGGAATGGTTCGGCTTGGAAAGGACCTTTAGAGATTGTGGACTTCCAACCGCCACCGTGAGCAGGGACACCTTCCACCAGACCAGGGTGCTGCAAGCCCCACCCAGCCTGTCCTGACACTTCCAGGGATGGGGCAGCCACAGCTTCTCCAGGCAACCTATTCCAGGGTCTCACCACCCTCACAAGGAAGAACTTCTTCCATAAATTTCCCCTTTCACTTTGAACCCAAACGAACCCAGGCGCTGGGTATCACTGGTTTTCCTTGCCACCCCTGAAGGTTCCACACTCGGTTTTGTGGCTTTTGCTGGCGGCTTGGGGCTGTCCCATCCCGGGAGGGAGAGGTTAATGAGCCCCACTGAGTTAATGAGGCCGGGGCTTACATCAGCCAGCTGCAGCCCTGGGGACCTGTTACATTCCCTGCATCTCACTTTCATCAGCACTTCCCAGCTTGTGTCTGAGCAATCCCAGGCTTTTGAAGGCACAGGTTTTGTGGGCTCTGTGCGAGGAGGCAGCAGGGAGAGAGCTGGATGGGAGCGCCTTCAAACCTCCCAAACCCGTGCTCGGTTACAGCCTGTATTTTGGGTTGTCCTCCTTTCTCCCTGCCGTGTCTGCAATGGGAGGTAACCCCGGAGAAGGGGCGGTGGGCTGTGGCTTGGTGTGGCACTCCTCCACCTCAGGGACACTTTGCCTTTGAAGGTGCCACATGCTGCTGTCACCTCCTCAGAGATGCCACATGCTGCTGTCACCTCCTCAGAGACGGGGCTTCGTGTTGGGGGCCCGCACGAGGTGTGGGAGGCTGAATTTGGCGGAGCGAGGGTGAGAAGGGGATGCTTAGGGAAGAGAGGATGATGTTTGGGGGAGGAGGGATGCTCAGGGTGCTTTCAGGATAGAAAGTTTGGGTATGTGTTACGCTGGACACAAAGTTGTCCCGACGGCAGTCTGCCGTGGGAAGCCCATGGGAATGGGACAGGCCTGGACTGGTGATGCCGGTTCCCCCTGAGCTCAGGGATGGACTGGAATGTGGTGGGATGCCTTCGTGTCCCTCCAGCGCTGGCAGCAGGCATGCCCTCGGTCAGGCAGGGGTTCTGGAATGGCCGTGAGCCATGCCATGGCTCCAGCATCAAAATTTGCTGGAGTTTAAATGGCAACAGCACTAATCTCTAAATGAGCCTGTTCATACATTCTCCCTGGAGGCAGTAGGAGGGGGGATTTGGGGCGGGGGGACAGCCCCGCTCCAGCCTTTCTGACACCTCCTGGAGCCAAGCTGGTGGCTGGAACATCCCCTCCATCTCTGTCTCTGGAGCTAGAGCCATTCCCATCCCTGCCGGGGGATTGGAGGGGGGATCGGGAAGGAGATGACTCCTCATGTGGTGCTGGAGATAAGCTGTCATCTATTTTTTCATTTCTACAGGAGGATTTTAACCCACCTGGCAGGTTTAACTCTTCCCTGCCAGGCCTTCCCCGGAGCCAGCACCTGCCCTGAGGCAGGCAGGAACGTGGGGAGGTGGAGACAGAAGGGGTTAAGCGTCCAGCGCCACCGAGATTTAGCTGGAGAAACCCAGGCATCCCAGCCTAATCCTCACATCCTTACAGCATCCCTGCCTTCCCCCTGGTACCGGGAGGAGGGATGCTGGTGGCCGTGGGTGATGGGCAGCCACTAATGCTCCTGTAATCTTCCAAATATTTGGAGGGATAACAATTGCAGGAGAGCGGATTTTAACGCTTTCCTGGGGAGGTTTGCTCGGCCATTGCTGCGTGGGGAGCTGCTTCCCGGGCTCGCCATCCCTGGTGCCGAGTGTTTGGGGTCGTGGAAGGGGGGGTTAAGGCTGGATCCTGGCTCCGGTGCTGCTCCCTTTGGGGATGGGGCAGGTTTGGGGTCACGGATCTTGACAAGTTGCAAACGCTGCGGCAAACATCTGCAAATCACCCCCCAGGGAACAGATGCTGCGGATAATCCAGCTCAACCCCAGCAGATTAAAATGTGTGATGAGGGATGGGGAGAGGAAAAGAAGTGCCTGTTCTCCTCCTCCCTTTTCCTCTCGTTGCTCCTACTACACTCATCTCCGAGGCTTCAGGATTTGGTCCCGTGGGTCGAGCTGGGAGCTGCCCCCTCTTTGCCTCTCCCCCTCCCCAGAGAGCTCCAGACACCCCGTAACACCATGCCCCAAGTAGTGTGAGATTGTGGGATGGTGACAGCCTGGGACTTCCAAAAAAAAACCCCAGAAGAGATCTGGGAAGCAGGCACCCACCTCCAGTGGGAAGGAGGGAAGCCGGCAGATGGGAACCCCCTGCAGACGTCTGCCAGGGAGATGATTACAGGCAGCGGAGCGCGCTCTCAAATATTTATTAGTTTGTCACTGCTGGGAGTTTTATTGCTGGTGTGATTGCAGGACTGGAAATCCCGGCTGTGCAGGGCTCCTTTCCTGCTTTCCCATGCAACAGCATCTCCCGTGCCTGCTGCTGCTGCGGTCACCGGGCCACAGTGTCACCTCGGGTGGGACCGGAGCCGCAGTGGCAGTGGCCTCTGGAGGCGAGGGGGCTGCACCGTGGAAAAAGTGCCTTTTTCTGGGCGAGGAGGGTATTTTGCAGTTGTTGCCGGGTAGTCAGGGCAGACAGGAGCAGCCGTGTTTCCCCCCCACCGACCGCATGTGGATTTTTTGGGGGGGCCCCCCCATGAGTGTCGGCAGAGCGAGAGGTTTCCCATGCGGCGGGTGGCCGGGCGCCGGGAACAGGGATGAAAGGCTGGCTTGATGGCTTATGATAAATGTGCCCAGCATGGTTCTCCTCCCTTTTCTCATCCAAAGTCCCCGTTGTTCCTATGCCTTAATTCTTCCCCAGTGTGTTTAAATACCAGCGACCGTTTCATGCTGGAGGAAAACGCCCTGCCCAGCTGTAAATGCTTTTCCCCAGCTAATTTCTGAATGGAAAAATCACCCTCCCCCTTGATTTGCTCCCATCCCTGAGTCTGGGGAATCTGTGGGGTTGGGGCTCCGTGGCATGGCCCCAGTTGTGACTCTGCCATGAAAAACCCATCGTCCTTTTCCCCTCTCTCCTGTTAGAGCCGCTTTTTTGGCCCCCGATCTCTTCCTGGCCAGAAACAAAAGATCTCTCAGCTGTTGTGAGCTGGCAGGATGTTAACTTTCCCAGCATGCTCCTTGCTTAAAAGGTTCAGGTGCTTTGGGTTCAAACCTTAAACCCAGCAGGTTTTTGTAGCCACCAAAAAGCAGATGTTGGATCTGGCTGGTGACACCATCCTGTTCCCTTACACTTGTCCCCAAAGTCACTGTGCCCATGTGGGGAAGAACCTTGAAGACCCAGCATTTATTTGGGTAGACCCCCTGTTGGAGCGGGGTCTGGATGGGATTTTTGGTACCACCAGGAGTGTCTCAGCCCCAGACCTTGTGCTGGGGGCCCAAGGTGGCTCCCACCGCAGCCTTCACCCTTCCCGCTGCAGATGATCCCGGTGAGTCACAATTTCGGCATTTTCGTCCCCATCCGGCCATGACTCATCCCCTCCCGGCTTCCAGATCCTCTTGGATGACCTAAAGTCTTGTTTAGCATCACCAAAGTGGTGATGAGGTGGGAGAAAACATATCCTCGGTGCTGGCTGTTGGAGAAGGAACTCTCCTCCTGGCCCGTGGTTTTGGATCAGGACCATGTGCGCTTCGGGGTGTCACCTCCACAGGGGAAGGTCCTCCCAAAAACTGGCTCTTTAGGCCACCTGTGCCCAGTGCCAGCTGCCGAGCTCGAGTCTGACTTTGCCACAGGGATGCAGGGAGCATCATATCAGGGAGGTTTTCACACGAGCCCGTGAGTGAAGTTTTGTTGGCTGCCGCTGTTGCCAGTTCGATCATCTCCTGCCAGCTCCCTTTGCCAGGGAATTTAGATCCATGGCATCGAAGCGGTTTTTGAAATTAACAAAAAAACCAACAAAACAACAACTCAGTGGATGAAAAATTGAGTAGCAAATTAAAAAAGGAGGGGAAAAAAAAAAGATATTTGCTGCTGTGACAGGTAAAAGGCTTCTGAGCAGGAAAGGAGGAGCAGCACCAGTGGCCTGAGGTGGTCACAGGGAGCAGCGTGGGATTGTTCAGGGTGGGAGTCACACACCTTGGCATTCCCTGTCCCCCTGCCTGCCACGGGGCCTGGGAGCATTACAGGGCTGCAAATGAGATGGGGGAGGAAATAACCAGCAGCAGAGAGGTGGGGAAGAGCCAGCCAGAGAGGGGGAAAGAAATTAGCCCGGAGTTTAATTCATTGTTTCCAAAAGAGCAGTTAATGGATTATGACAAATGTCCTACCGCTCTCCCTTAGTGCTGTGTTAAATGGAAATGGAAAGTCAATTTTCCTAAATGGATTTTAAACGACTGACCTCGTGCATTTTTTTTTTTTCCCCTCACTGATTTTTGCTCAGGAGGAAGCTTGGTCATCTTGTTTTCTTGATGCATCTGATTATATTTTTTTCCTCTTCCTCCTCCTCCTCGTGCTCCTCACAGCTTGGGATTCTGATGCTCTCCCTGCAGCACCGCTGCTTGCCAAGGGTGATGAAGGGAGTGGGCTCCTTTCTTTTCCCTGCCAGCTCTGGAGATGTTATCGCGGGGCTGGGGATATTTACTGTTTTCCTGCACGCTGCAGTGCCTGGAGTTGAGAATCGCAGCTCTGGCTGGGGGAAGAGAGGAGGAGGAAAAGCTCATAACTCCTTTGAGTGTAAAGAAAAGCCTCGAGATGTGACCTGACTGCTAGTGAGATTCCCAGGAACAACAGGTTAAGCAGCAGCATCCCTGTGCACCTGTGTGGGGGTTTTTATTACTCCTGTGATATTTGGGGTTGATCTTAATGGGCTGGAAACAGGTCTCCTGCAGACGATGCTCAGCAGCAGTGAGAGCATCTTCCTAAGCTGCTGCTGGGAATGAACCACCCTGAGGCTCCCACTCCTAAGGGATAATGTTCCTGTGTGAGCACTGAGCCGCTCACCCCTTTCCAAGATTTTTCTTGGCCTGGCCTGAGCAGACGTGACCTCCAGTTGTTTTTGCACTTAGGTGGCTTTTGAAAGCAAACAAGCAGGAATATGGAGCTCCCCAGGGCACAGACCCCTGTTTTCTGGGATAGTGTGAATCCTGATGGCACCTTTGGGTGATGTTCTCTGGAGGCGGCTGGGCTGCAAGTGATCATTCACCTGTTGGGTGATGCTGAAATCCAAGTGTTGGCAGGGGCTGAGATCCCAGATGCAACTCCAGCGAAGGTGTGGATGTCTGAGATTTGTGCTGGGGATATGGTCAGCATTCCCAGCACAAGCCCTGCCAGCATTTTGCTCAGAGCATGCCCGTGCATTCCTCAGGGCTGTGAGGAGGAGGCTTGGGGTGGGGGACATCAGCCCCTTTGGAGCCTCTGTGTCCCCATCACTGTCCCTGCACCTGGGTTTGTTTTGCTTTTCCCCTCGCTGTGTCCTCTAGTGAGACCACCCAGGCTTTGGGCTCGGGGTATGGATGGGAGGTGGTTCCCAGGTGACAACAGGATTGATCCCACACCTCTGTGGCTTACAGGGCTTCGCTTTGCTGGTTTTCGGAGAGCCTCCAGCCCTCTTTCTGCTTTTCCACACATCCTCAGCGAGGGCTGTTGTTGCCACCACTGTGTGCAGGGCAGTGCTGGGAGGGAGAGGGGGGACATGGGGACGTGGGGCAGCTGCTGACCCTGTCGGTCTCCTGGCAGGGCTGGAGTACAGCGATGTGCTGCCCGACTCCTTCCCGTCGGCGCCGGCGGAGACGCTCCCGCACTTCCTGCTGGAGCCGCAGGACGCCTACATCGTGAAGAACAAGCCCGTGGAGCTCGTGTGCCGCGCCAACCCCGCCACGCAGATCTACTTCAAGTGCAACGGGGAGTGGGTCAACCAGAACGACCACGTCACCAAGGAGAGCCTGGACGAGGTCACCGGTGAGCAAAGCCAGCCCAGCATCCCTCCGCCTCCCCGTCCCTCGCTGCTTTCCAGGCCCTTTTCCCTCTTGCCACATCCGCACTGTTGATGGTTCTCCTCCAGGCAGACTTCCCAGACCAGCTGGCGAAAGCACCGTGGTGATGCTGTGGTCACCACACCCCCCAGAAGCTTGAGGAAGCCACCCTGCCTGATTTCACGCTTAGCCTCGTGCAGGACTTGGGGTTCTTAAAAGGGATTTTGAAGGCAGCATGTTTAAATCCGATAAAAAAAAAAAAAGAAAAAAAGAAGGGACTGCTTTCCTACAAAATGCCTAATCAACATGTAGGAGTCATTGCCAGGAGGGGTGGCAAAGGCTGGCAGCTTATGCAGGTTTGCAGAGGGATTAAGTGTTTAATGGGTAATGAGAGCAATTGCAGGTAGGATTTGAAATGCCTGTTGATGGCAAATGAGCTCTTCCCTGCCTCAAAGGATAAGTCAGCCTCTGGCTGCCTGGAACAGGGTGAGAAGGTGGCTTAGACATTTTTGGGGGGGTCTTACTCCATGGGATTGGGCTCTGCAGAGCTGCTTGGTCCATGCCTTGAAACATCTCAAGATGTGGGGTTGGATATATCATGTAATCAAGTAGATTTGTTAAAATTGGGATGCTTTAGCTCAGCACCCATATTTTCTGCACCAGTTTTGGTACCCGTGGCTGATCAGGAGTGGAGGAAAACAGTCACATTTCCCCTGTAAGATCTGCTCTCTGCAAATCCCTGCACATGTGGCATCCGGAGGGCTTTAAACCGAGGCAGCCTTTTGAACTGCAGTGGTGTTGGCCTTGGAAGGCAGGCTGAGCTTAGGGGAGAGGCTTCACCAGCCTGGAGGAGCCACCAGTATTTTGACAGAATCTCCTTCTATCCCTGTGATTTTTCCCACAGCCCTGCCCTTCCCTGGTGTCTCTTGCTCTCAGCCCTGTAGCAGCCACGCGCCGGTGTGCGCTCGGGTGCATCCCTGAACCTGCTCTGTTAAGGGAAGATCCTTTCTTTCCTCTGCAGCTTTTTGAGCCTTTCCTCCTGAAGCTGCTTAAGCCATTCCTGGGGTGTTTTTCCTCTAGAGGAAAGCTGGTCAGAGATGCCCAGGCAGGCCGTTCCTTTGCTTCTCTGGAGGCTGACAGGAGCAGAGGACACTCTGTTTCTCTCTTTCGGGGTGCATCTCCACCTCCCAGCTCTTGCAGAGGCCAGATTTGAAACCCTCACCACTGTAGGGCAGAGTCAGTGACTGAGCAGCCTTTGCCAAGGGTGTTTTTAATTTATTTATAACATCTGGCCACACTGGGGTGAGCCAAAGGTCTATGTGCCCTGTACATGGCAGTGGAGGATGCTTAGGGGAAGATCATGGAACCAGGACAAGGAGGGAGCAATGGAGCTGCCCTGTCACCCTCCCAGCTTTCCACTGTCCGTGATCAGGGACTCCCAGCCCTGGTGGCAACATCTGAGCAGTGTGGTCCAGCCCTGGGTGGATTCCCCCCTTGTTAATTTGTCGAATTGCTGTTAGGACTCACTTCTCTGGAGCATCCTGTAGGAGGGGGTTTCATGCCTTAGTGATGTGCAGTGTGGAAGGAAACATTTTATTTCATGGACTCCTGGAATGGTTTGGCTTGGAAGGGACCTTAAAGATGATCTAGTCCAACCCCCTGCCATGAGCAAGGACACCCTCCACTAGCCCAGGCTGCTCCAAGCTCCATCCAGCCTGGCCTGGAACCCTCCCAGGGATGGGGCATCCATCTGGGCAACCTTGCTGCTGTGGGAACTCGTTTGCTTTGGTCCAGCATGTCCCTCTCAGATTCCAGGCTGCCGATGCAGAACATGTGCCAGAAGTTTGGGAAGGAAGCAGCACACACCTCCTTCATGCAGGCTTCAAAGGTGGCATTGCTGCTGTCAGGGAATGAACCGACAGTGCCCGCAGGTGATGCCGCGCATGTAAAAGCTGCCAGTGTGGGCATCTCTGCCTGGCAGCATCCCTCAGGAAGAAGGAGCTGGAACCAAAGTGGTTTAACATGCTAAAAAATCTGCACTTGCAGCACCTGGCGTTGGTCAGGAAAGCTGCTGGAAAGGGCACGGGGGAGAGCCAGGCACAAAAGCATGAGTTAACACGGTTAGTTTTTAAGTGTCCTTGGTTAAAAGCTTGGAAAAAGGGACCTTTAAGAAGAAGGAAAAAAAAAAAGAAATAGTAACTTTTAAGATGACGTGTCTTGAATGAGCCCGGCTCAGTAATGCTCTGACTGTGTCTGATCCAAAACATTTCATGCGGAAGAAAGCAAAAATAGGCCAAGTCAGAGAGGATAATTCAGCTGGGTGAGGAGGGCTGGGCAGCAAGAGCGGCTCTGTTTGGGTGCCTGGACGCGCTTAGGAACTCACTCCTGTGTGCCATGGGTTCAAGCTTCAGTTTTGGGTTGTCACTGCTTTCAGGGGGGACAGAGGCAGGGCTTTTGCAGGACGCTCCCCACCTTTCCAGGGTGCTCATCCCACAGGAGCTTCCCAGATAGACAAGATGGGTTTGAGCCATATCTCCATGCTGGGTCCTTCTAAAAACCCTAAGTTTCCCAAAAGTGCTTGGCCCAAATACCTTTGCTTTTGAGGTTTTCTTGTTGTGGTTTTTTTATTTTTTTTTCCCTTGAATAGTGACAAAATAAATTGTATTTCCTTGTCAGCTCTTCTGCAGGAAGGTGGCAGGGAGACAGTAATTGCTCCTCACAGCACTGGGAGCGAGCTGTAACAAAATTACAGCTGGGGAGTGTGCGGCTCTCAATCACTGTGAAATTGAGGCCTTTTTAAAATAGAAACTGAAGAAAAAAAAAGGGCAGGTATTGCTTAAAATAAGGAAAAGTAAGCCCCGAGTCCCTCCCGCCCTGGGTGATGGTCATTGATGCTTCAGCATCCTGCAGTCCAGGAGACCGTGTCCTGGTTGTGGTGGTGTCACCTTTGTCACTGCACCCCTGCCACGGCCAGGCTGATCCCTTTAAGATTTTATTTGTCTTGTTATGTTTGTATTCAAGTGGCACAGACAGGGGTGGTTTGTCCCCACGACAAAGCCTGGGGGAGGCATCCTTCAAACCCTGGTGGGTGGAAAGGGGTCTGGACATCCCTGGAAAAGGGATGTTGGCGATGTGGGAGGGCACTGGTGGAGGAGGGTGACGCCTTTAGAAATGGTGAAGAGTTTCTGGTCCTGCTCAGCTGGACTGGAGGGGGAAAAAGAGACACTTCCACGTGATCCACTGCCCTGGCTTCATCCCCAAACCAGCCTCCAGCGGGAACAGTCTCCCTAATTTGTGAGGTGCCAACCCCAGATGAGAAGCCTCCAACCCTCTGTCTTCCAGCTTTGCACATGCACCGCCCCTCTGGGGTGCTGCCTCAGTTTCCCTGCTCCCGGTGGAGCTGTGGCCACCGAGCTGATGCCATGCCTCTGTCCCCCTGCAGGGCTGCTGGTGCGGGAGGTGCAGATCGAGGTGTCCCGGCAGCAGGTGGAGGAGCTCTTTGGCCTGGAGGATTACTGGTGCCAGTGCGTGGCCTGGAGCTCCGCGGGCACCACCAAGAGCCGCCGGGCCTACGTCCGCATCGCCTGTAAGTGCCCCGTGCTGCTCCCATCTCCAAAGGCTCGCTCCTTCTCCGCTTCCCGATCCTTTTGGGATGACCCATCCTTGCCGAGTGACCCCGGTTTTCTCTCCCCACCCCAGCTCTAGCTTTGCTTCCGAGTGTGGCCGTGCCCGCGTGCCCGGGCAGTGGCACCACCAGGGTTAACGCCGCATTGCCCAGCAGCACGCTCAGCGCTTCCCAGGGTTTTATTATCCTTAATAACCCAGCGGATGGCACCTTGCACGCTCCGCCTGAATCAGCGACTCCGCGTCCTCCTGCTGTCCCTGCTGTCACATGGCACTGCCCCGAGCTGCTCTTTCGGGGTGTCAGCCTGATTAAGGGCGAGTTAGTCAGGCTGGTCCCGCCTGAATTTGCCCGATTAGCAAACGAGATGGCGGAGCTACAGGAGGACAGCCAGGCTTCCCCGGTCCCAAACGATTTTGCTATTAGAGGGCTAATAATCCAACATGTTATCCAAAACAGAGAGGGCTGATGGATCAGCTACACTGCTGATGGGTTTAGTCTGAGCAGGGAAGATCACAGAATCAGAGAATCATAGAATCACAGAAAGTTTTGGGTTGGAAGGGACCTTAAAACTCACCTCATTCCAACCCTGTGCCGTGGAGAGTGACACCTTCCTCTAGACCAGCTTGCTCCAAACCCCCTTGAGCCTGGCCTTGAACACTTCCATGGTGTTTTTTGGAGCAGCGGGTTCAGGAGCCACATGGAGAGGTCTGGGAGTTGTAGCAGAGGATTGCAGCACCATCTAGTGATGCTCCTGCTCCTTCCAAGGCTCTGGAGCAGGACACTGCTGTGTCCCCTACATCCCGAGGGACTGTGCTGGAAGGGATGAAGAAACAGTGGAAAAACTGAGGTTAGCCACAAAAGGAAAAGACAGGATGGGGTATAAGCTTGCAAGCACATGAAGGAGGAAATATATCGTCCTTGAGTACCATGTGCTGCCCCAAATCCATCCTGGAAAACATGGTTCTTCAGCTCCTTCCTCTCAGGACATATTTTGCCCTGGCTGTCTATGCCAGAGGGATTTCCTGACTCGTGGGTGCTTGGTGCTGAGGCGCCCACCGAAGTTTTGAAGGCTGCCCTGTTCCTGCTGCATGCTGGTAACCCCTCACTTTTCCTTCCCCTCCCAGACCTACGGAAGAACTTCGATCAGGAGCCGCTGGGCAAGGAGGTCCCACTGGAGCACGAGGTGCTGCTGCAGTGCCGCCCGCCCGAGGGGGTCCCACAGGCTGAGGTGAGTGGCTCCTGAAGGAATGCACAGTGGGATGTCCCATCCCATCCCAGATGATCTCCTGTCAGCTCTCATTCAGCAGAATGGTTTATTTTGGGCAGCACCTGCTCAGCCCACTTCTCCCACGCTTCCTGAGGTGCCTCAGAGGGAAGATCTGACAAGGAGGCACCCCGTGAGTTGTCTGGATGGGAGCGGTCACCAGTGGGAGCCGAGGGCTGGGAAAATCAGTACACATAGGTTTCCCTACCAAGATAGTGAAGCTTTCCTTGCCCACGGCTCTGTCAGCTGCTGGGAGCTGTGTGTTGGAGGTACCCACAGTGTCTCAACCTTGGCCGAAACTCCAGTAACGTGCCCCAGTCAGGCCTGGTTCGGCCCAGTTTTTGAGGAGAAATAAATCCAGTCAGGGGCGAGGTTGTCCAGTCAGTGCTTGAAGTGCTGAGGACATCATTGGTTTTGGTGATGGCTTCATCCCCATCCTTCTCCATCCCTTCCTTTCCTGCCAGGTGGAGTGGCTGAGGAACGAGGACGTCATCGATCCCACCCAGGACACCAACTTCCTGATCACCATCGATCACAACCTCATCATCAAGCAGGCCCGGCTGCTGGACACTGCTAATTACACCTGCATGGCCAAGAACATCGTGGCCAAGCGCCGGAGCACCACGGCCGCTGTCATCGTCTATGGTACCAGCCCTTGCTCCAGGGAGGGGACCTTTGGTGCTGGCTGTGTCTCCAAGCCAGGGGGGAATATGGGCGCTTCCTGGGAGTGGTAGGAGCGAATTAAATTAGTGCATTACATTAGGTGATAACCAATATCTGCAGAACGGGAGCCTCTGATGGCTTCCACAGGCAGAAGGGAGAGGTTCGAGGTGTAGGAGTGGAGGTGCTTCCGAGCATTCTCGGTTGGGTAGGAGGGTGGATGGAGGTTGGATCCAGGCGGATTGCTCTGACTCTCAAAGCAGCTGGAAAGCTGTATTTGGCTGAACTTTGCTGTGAAATCAGAGATCTCAGGGCCAGACACAAAAAATATTTGCCAAGTGGAAAAAGGATCAAAGCAGTCTCAAGCATCTTGGGCATGGGGTGGGTGACACAAGAGAGAATCTTGTGGTTTTGCTGTTCATGAGGCTGAGCTGTAAGAGGGGGTCACAGAAGGTGTAAGAACTCAAGGCTTAGCTCCAAGCTGAGGCTTAGCCGATGGATTGGGCTCCAGTGTTAACTCTGCCCATCTCCTCTGCAGTGAACGGTGGCTGGTCCACCTGGTCTGAGTGGTCTCCGTGCAACAACCGCTGTGGCCGGGGCTGGCAGAAGCGGACCCGGACCTGCACCAACCCCGCGCCGCTGAACGGCGGCTCCTTCTGCGACGGGCAGCCCTTCCAGAAAATCACCTGCACCACCCTCTGCCCAGGTAAGGAGGATACAGAAACTGCCACGCCCACACTGCCTGTACCCCAGGCTGGACTTGAGATTGTTGGGATTGTTCAGCGTGGACAAGAGAAGGCTCTGAGGTGACCTAATTGCAGCCTTCCAGTACCTCAAAGGAGCCTGCAAGAAACACGGAGAGAAATTATTTACAAGGGCCTGGAGTGACAGCACAACGGAGAATGGCTTCACACAGACAGAGGGCGGGATTAGATGGGATATTGGGAAGAAATTCTTCCCTGTGAGGGTGGGGAGGCCCTGGCACAGGTTGCCCAGAGAAGCTGTGGCTGCCCCATCCTTGGAAGTGTCCAAGGCTGGGTTGAACGGGGCTGGGAGCAACCTTCTCTAGTGGAAGGTGTCGCTGCCCATGGCAGGGGGTTGGAACAAGATGGTCTTTAAGGAGTGCTGGGATTACACGCCCCAAAGTGGGAAGGTTTTGCTGACGCTGCCGTGTCCGGTGCCCGCAGTGGATGGCGCGTGGACGGAGTGGAGCAAGTGGTCAGCGTGCAGCACCGAGTGCACCCACTGGCGCAGCCGCGAGTGCGCGGCCCCCGCGCCCCGCAACGGCGGCAAGGACTGCAGCGGGGTGCTGCTGGACTCCAAAAACTGCACCGACGGGCTCTGCCTGCACAGTGAGTACCCGGGAGGGTGGCCGCGGGCATGGGGACACGCCACAGGAGATGCCACTGGCCGTGGTGCTCCAGCGTTCAGCCACGCCTCGTTGGCTGTGCCTCTAAGCTGATGGAGCAGCCAGTGCCGCCTGAGTTTTAAGGCATGTCTTTAAAAAGGTGTTTTCAAGCAGATTCACCTCTGCCAGAGTTATTTCTTACCTGGTGGAAGAGATATTGGGAATTTTGGGGATTTTTGGGCTCTGCTGGCATTGAGGCCCCTGTTCCTCGCCGCAGGTTGAGGGTCTCTGCTGAAATAAAGCTGATTGTGGGCAGACAGGGCAACCAGGAGGGGTTTCTCAGCCACACCATGAACACACGTTCCCTGGGTCATTGCTGGGAGCTCTGGAGGTGATTTTTTTGAGGAAATAAACCCATAATGATGGTAAATGGTGCTGCTACCTGTGAGTGGGCGTGCTGAAGGCAGCCAATGCTGCCACCTGCTGCTGTGTGGCACCACAGTCTCCTTTACTGTGTGCTTCTACCTGGCTTTTGGAATGCCCCAGGGAACGATGCTGATCTCCCCCAACCCCCCACCCTGGGCTGGCTTACCTCCCATTTTCTGTTTCATCTCATCTCCATCGTCACCTTCACCTTTTTCTTTTCTAACTTTGTTTTTCCTAACAGATAAAAGAATTCTAAACGAGCCCAAAAGCCACCGTAAGTGCTCATTTCATGGCCATTTTTTTTGTTTGTTTCTTTGGTTTTGTTCTTTTGAATCCATGCTAGGGGTTCCCTGGAAGCTAGGCGAGGACAGGGTGGGAAGAGGGAGCAACTAAAGCCCACCCCAAAACTCCCATGGGCTCCTCAGGGTTGTCTCTGTTAGGATGTGAGGGTTGCTCACAGCTTCACGAACCCGAGCTGCACAAACCTAACGTTTCTGG
Organism: Callaeas wilsoni; assembly: GCA_013398955.1. Lineage (NCBI taxonomy): Eukaryota > Metazoa > Chordata > Aves > Passeriformes > Callaeidae > Callaeas > Callaeas wilsoni. The sequence continues at coordinate 47,202 of VWPU01010415.1, forward strand.
GACCCTTGGTGCTCAGGTGAAGTTTGCACGAGCTGTGGCCAGGTGTCCTCCAAAGGTTTGAGGGCTTCACCTCCATCTCATTCTCTGGCATTGCTCTTGACTTCCTGCTCTTAGAAAACGCCCTCCATCCTCCTGCAAGCCTTTCCAGCAGGCCCAGGGCACGTCTTTCCGTCCGTGCCTGAGTCAGTGGTGGGACTGGGGAGCGCTGGTGGGTCTTGACTTGCTTTTCTGCTGCTCCTTTTTTCACCTCTGTGTCTTTAATCCCTCCTAGTGCTGGAGGCCACGGGTGACGTAGCCCTGTACGCCGGGCTGGTGGTGGCCATTTTCGTCTTCATCGTGATCCTCATGGCCGTGGGGGTGGTGGTGTACCGGAGGAGATGCCGGGATTTCGACACGGACATCACGGACTCCTCGGCCGCTCTGACCGGAGGGTTCCACCCTGTCAACTTCAAGACATCCCGGCACGGTAAGAGCCATGGAGGTCCTCAGCAGCCTTAGGTCAGGCAGAAAGAAAGTCAAAGTAGAGGGTAGATCCTCACTGGACTCCCAGTCCCATTCTCCCGAGGGAATATACTGATTTTTGAAGGCTGAAGGCTCCATGGAAGTGGTCAGGTGTGGATGGCAGGAATCAGGGCAGCCTGGTCTACTGGAAGGTGCCCCATGGCAGGGGGTTGGAACTAGATGGTTTCCAAGGTCCCATCCAACCCAAACCATTCTGGGAGGTCTTCCACTCAAGCAGTACTTTTCCATGCCCTTGTTTCCACTGCCGCCTTCATCCCATCTGTGTTTCCTGGTCCTGCAGACAACCCTCAGCTGCTGCACCCATCGATGCAGCCGGACCTGACGGCCAGCGCGGGCGTGTACCGCGGCCCCATGTACGCCCTGCAGGACTCCTCTGACAAGATCCCCATGACCAACTCCCCCCTGCTGGACCCCCTGCCCAGCCTCAAGATCAAGGTGTACAACTCCTCCACGGCCTCCTCCTCGCCGGGGCTGCACGACGGCACGGACCTGCTGGGGGGGGTCCCCGCCACCGGCACCTACCCGGGGGACACCGCCAGGGACGGCCACTTCGCCAACGTGCGGAGCAAAGGCCTGGGCTCCCAGCACCTCCTCAGCCTGCCCCGGGAGCACGGCTACAGCGCCAGCGGCACGTTTGGCTACCTGGGGGGAAGGCTCACCGTGCCAGGCACAGGTAAGCCCAAGGCTGGATTGTGTGGCTGCTGAACTATCAGAAGAGTTGGTCTTGTCCCTGCATGAGCAGCTCTTTGCTATCCCGAACTTGGCTCAGGGAAGGAAGGCACAAAGCCATTCCCAAGCCAGGCATCTCAAGCTGGAGGTTGCAGACTCCTTGGGCTTGCCTTGGTCTTTCCCTGCCACTGATCCAGGGCCAGCGCCTTGCAAAAAGATCCAAAGATTAGGACTTTCTTCCTGATGAAGAAAGAGCATTGGCCTGGCGCATCCTTTCAAGTGGTGCAGCCACGGGACATCCCAGAGAAGCCGTGGCTGCCCCATCCCTGGAAGTGCTAAAGGCCAATGGACAGAGCAGCCTGGGATGGTGGAAGGTGTCCCTGCCCAAGGCAGGGGGACTGGAACTAGGTGATCTTTAAGGTCTCTTCCAACCCAAAGCATTCCCTGTTTCTGTGATCTGGAGGTGTTCCTCTCCGTGCTGCCCTGGCTCCCTGCTCTCCTCGTGCTCGCTGGCTGGGGCGGAGGGTGGTTCCTCCCTCCTTCCCCCTCTGTCTGTGACTGACACCTGTGTGTGCCGTTCCAGGGGTGAGCCTGCTGGTGCCCCACGGGGCCATCCCCCAGGGGAAGTTCTACGAGATGTACCTGGTGCTCAACAAGGCCGAGAGCGCCCTGTAAGTCCCCCCGCTGGCCGCCCACTCCTTGCTGGCCACCAGGGAGTTCCCTGTCCAACCTCTGTCCCCTGTTCCTCCCCAGGCTGCCCTCGGAGGGCACACAGACAGTGCTGAGCCCAGCAGTGACCTGTGGGCCTACGGGCCTGCTCCTGTGCCGCCCCGTCGTCCTGACCATTCCCCACTGCGCCGACGTCAGCTCCTCGGATTGGATCTACCAGCTGAAAACACAGTCCCACCAGGGAAACTGGGAGGTAAGGTGGGAGCCCAGGCCCTGCAGCCAGCAGAGACCCTGAGGGGCACAACCCCTTGGATGATGGGCTGACCCCCAACCTTGATGTCCCTGTAGGAAGTTGTGACGCTGGATGAGGAGACCCTCAACACCCCCTGCTACTGCCAGCTGGAAGCCAAGTCCTGCCACATTTTGCTGGACCAGCTTGGCACCTACGTCTTTGTGGGAGAGTCCTACTCCAGGTCAGCCATCAAGAGGCTCCAGCTGGCCATCTTCGCCCCCACCGTCTGCACCTCCCTGGAGTACAGCCTCAAGGTCTACTGCTTGGAGGACACGCCAGATGCTCTGAAGGTAAATATCCCCTTCCCAAAGCTGTTTGTGCTGGCAGGAGGATGCTGCCTGGTGCCTCTCAGGATGGCCTGGCCCTGGGGAGCAGACAGCCTGATGCAACTGCCTGCAAAGTGACCACAGTGAAATAATAAGGTGTTTACTGCTTTCCCTGTCCTTCCTCGCCCTCTCTGAAGGAAACAGGGAGGGTGTTGTGTAGCTCCTCTGCTGGGACCTCTCCTGCAGGCATTACACGAGTGGTTTGGCTTCTGATTGGCGAGTTTTTTATAGATCCTGTAATTCCTGCATGGATCCATGTCTCTCCCTGCCTTGGAAGGGTTTTGTGGCATAGATAACATTCAGTGCATCACGGGCAGCTGGAGTTTGGATGCTTTGGCTACCTGGACGCACCGGTGCTGTGGCTGCTTGATTCCTTGTGACTTGTCCAGTGGATCCTGTTAGGATTGCTGTGGTGCCTCTAGGTGGGGATGTAGGCAGGGCCCTGCCTCTTGGATTGTCTTTTTCTCCTAAAAGCTGCTGGTGTGATGAAGGGATGGTGTCAGAAGCAGATAGCGTGGCACCCTTCAAGGGAGTGCCTGACCCTTGTGTTGGAGCTTTGTGTTCTCCAAGGGGTACGGAGGCATTCATGGATGCTCACATTAGGAAATTCAAGTTTTAGGTGGGGCTGGTGTATGAGATGAGCTGGCAAGTTCTGTTGCAGTGGCAAGAGCTGCTCTCCATGGGCTTGAGGCTGCTGCCAGCTCTTCTTGGCAACTCCTCTCCCCGCTCTATCCTGGCTTTGGGTGTGGAGGTGGGCAGACATGCATCTCTTGCCCTTCTCCTGGGTCTCACCCTATCTGTCCTGCTGCTCACAGGAGGTGCTGGAGCTGGAGAGGACACTGGGAGGGTACCTGCTGGAGGAGCCCAAGCCCCTGCCCTTCAAGGACAGCTACCACAACCTGCGCCTCTCCATCCACGACATCCCCCACGCGCTGTGGAGGAGCAAACTGCTGGCCAAGTACCAGGTGAGGGGCTGACGTGGGGGCAGCTGGGCTTCCAGACTGGGAGCATCTCCAGCCAGGCACCACAGGGCTGTGGGTGCCCTGGGCTTGTCTTCTGAGTTGTCTCCCAAAGGGACAGAGGAGGAAGGGGACTGATTTTCTGGCCTTTTTGGTGGGATGCTCTCTGTGAGGTCCTGCTGTCCCATCTCATCCCTCATGGGGTGGCTGGAGGAGGTGGGGTCTCCCACAGGAGCTGCTGGAGCCTTTGCTGAGTCCATGCTTTGGTGGTCCACAGGAAATCCCCTTCTATCACATCTGGAGTGGCAGCCAGCGAGCCCTGCACTGCACCTTCACGCTGGAGAGGTACAGCCAGGCCTCCACCGAGCTCACCTGCAAGATCTGCGTCCGGCAGGTGGAAGGGGAAGGGCAGATCTTCCAGCTCCACGTCACGCTGGGAGAGGTGAGCAGAGGGGAGGTGGGGGGCAGCAGGGGACACGCTCGGACCTTTCAGCAACTCCCCCTGTCCTTCCTCTTGCAGCACGGCAGCTCCTCCGACACCCTCCACTCCCACCACAGCGGTGCCACCACCACCACCACCACCACCACCCAGGTGGGACCCTACGCCTTCAAAATCCCCCTGTCCATCCGGCAGAAGATCTGCAACAGCCTGGATGCTCCCAACTCCAGGGGGAACGACTGGAGACTTCTCGCCCAGAAGCTTTCCATGGACCGGTGGGTCTCCCCAAGCTTTGCTTTCCCTTCTTGTGCCCCAGCAGGGTGGCTTCACTCTGTGCTCCCTCTCAGTTGTCGGCATCCAGGGGGGTTGTGTCCAGGTCCATCCATAAATGGGGATATAGCTCTGCATAGTTATGTCCATCTCTGTCCTTGGGTATGATTTTAAACTAAAAGAGGAGAGGTTTAGATGAGATATTGGGAAGAAATTCTTCCCCTGGAGGTGATGAGGCCCTGGCATAAGTTGCCCAGAGAAGCTGTGGTTGCACCATCCCTTAAAATGTTCAAATCCAGGTTGGACGGGGCTTGGAGCTCCCTGGGATAGTGGAAGGTGTCTCTGCCCATGGCAGGGGGGTTGGAACAAGATGATCTTGAAGGTCCCTTCCAACCCAAACCATTCTGGGATCCATCTGTGCCACAGTCCTGCATCTCTTGTCACTTTGAATGGCCCTTATTTATCTGGGACCATGGCTGTGCCATTCCCACCTGGTTTCACCCTCGGGACCAAAGGGAGAAAGGGTAATTCCAGCAAAGCAAAGCTTACATTGCTTTTGCATGAATGCCAGCTCTGTCTAAAAGCTGCAGACGGTCTCTCAAGGGCTTTGGCATTTGTGTTAGAGCTTTCCCATCCAAGTTCAAGTTCTGAACAGGTTTGCTGCTCCAGCATCTCTCTGCTGCCATCTCCAAAGGGCACCACAGCAGCTCAGCCCTCCTCTGCTTCTCCCTTTCAGGTATCTGAACTACTTTGCCACCAAAGCCAGCCCCACGGGGGTGCTCCTGGACTTGTGGGAAGCCGAGCACCAGGACGACGGCGATCTCAACACCCTGGCCAGTGCCTTAGAGGAGATGGGCAAGAGCGAGATGCTGGTGGTCATGGCCACGGAGGGGGACTGCTGATGGTGCTCCCCACGGCTGGGGGGCCGGGAGGACGAAACAGGGGGTGAGGAAGGGTCCTCCCCCACTGGCAGGGGGAGGCACATCCGTCCTGAGCGGGGCGGGGCCGAGGCCGGCGCTTCTCCCGCATCACTGTCAGCCTTAGAGACCCATCCTCAGCGTTTACAAGCAATTCAAGTGTTACACAGCATTCCTCCTCCTCCTCCTCACGGCACGGGGAGGAATTAGGGCTTCTCGAGTCGGGATGGGGGCTTTCCTTTTCCTTCTTCTTTTTGGGTTCCCTTCCTCCTCCTTTAATAGCATTTCTGCGTTGAAGAGATGAGTACAATCCAGGCTTAACTTCTGTCAAAGGCTTCAGGCAGCTTAACGAGGCAAATAGGAAAGAAAAAAAGGAAAAAAAAAAAGTTTCTTAGGAAACGCAAATAATTTATTATCCAGATCTTTGGATGTGTTCTTTTTAAAAAAAAAGAAAAAAAAGATTTAAAAATCTTTTTTTTTTTCGGTGTGTGAGAGCAAGAGTGTCGCTGTGGTCGGGGTGGCAGAGAGAGAGAGAGAGAGGTTTCAATTGACACACTTGTGTGATCCAAGTTGAGCAAAACGTGTTTACATGTCCTGGGACCCCCAGGGAGTCCGGAGGGTGAAGTGCCTCTCCTCCACTCTGGCTCAGGGCCAGCTCAGACCCTTCCCAAGGCTTTTGTCCTTGCAAACTCCCCTTTCCCTGGCACCAGGAATGAGGGGTCCCACTCGACCTGCAAGGAGGGATGAGGGATGCTGCCCTGTGTTTAGGGTTCAGGGTGGGGAGAGTGCATCTAGATATGGGTATTTTTAATGAATTCTTCCCTGGCATGGTTTGGGGGAGCTTTTTAGGATGACTACGCCTTCATTTACATAACTTCAGTACAAACCAAAGATTTCAGTCCTGCGCCAACCTCCGGACTCGAGGCTGAAGGAGGGGATGTTGTAAACCCAGCAGGATTTTGCAGTGAGCACCCCAAACCTGGGCTCGGGGGTCAGAGGGAGGTGATGAGAGGGTGTGGAGGGGTCAGGGGAGAGCAGGGGCTGCCGGGCTGCGATGTGGCCGCTTCAAACCACCTCCCCTTCGGGTCCGTGCGCTCCTGCCTGGATTTTGATACCGTATTTCAGCAGGGATTCAGGGAGGGAATACTCTGGTATTCCCAAACTGCGAGCCAGGCTGAGCATTTTCACATGAGGGATGGCATCGTGAGCAGTGACCAGGTTTCAATCCCTCACTGCAGCTCCTGTTTTTCCCTGTAATAGGCTTTTTATAACGATGGAGAAGCTGTGGGATTGAATGGGAAGTAATCAAGGGGTAGGCAGGAACGAGGTTCCTCACACAGATACGGTGTCTTGATGAAGGTAAAAAATTTAGGTTGCCTGCAGGTAGAAATAGTTACTCAGCGAGTGCTGTATCTTAGAAATTTGTCTGTTAAAAAAAAAAATATATATAGGAAGGGGGGGGTAAGATCAGGATTAGACTAGGCCACACGGCAAGGCTGTGGATTCTCCATCCGTGGAAGTATTAGGAGCGTGTCCTGCTCTGGGCTGCAAAGCCCTGAGTCAGTGTCGTGGAATGCCTGTGTCATCCCACAAAGTGCTGGGCACAGGAGCACACTCAGGGAGCCTGGAGAGCATCACGTGCACGGGGCAGCTCGGGAGGAGCTTTCAGTATTGCTGGGACATGATGGGATTCCTCTGGGCAGCTCCTGGGGCACTGATGGAAAGCACTGAGCTGCTCCCTGCTGTGTCTCGGCACCCCTGGGGTTCACTTCTTGCTGGGTTTTCAAGGCTGTGGGAGACAAGGGATCTTTTACCCTTGTGCTGGATGGGAAAACTGCTGCTGGGTGAACTCCCGTGTCACGTGGGAAGCGGCTTATCCGTCCTTTAGGCTGCATTTGACCATTTCTGAGACCCCGTCTAAGGAGCTAAGGAGGAATAAGCAAATTTGGAGAGCAATTGAGACTTGGTGGATCAATCCAGCTGCTGGTGGTTTTGAGGGGCTCCTTTCTCAGTTCCGTGGTGTTCTCCGAGGGGTGAGATGCTCTTTGAGGTCGCTGCGGAATCTCTCTCGCTCCCATTCTCTGGTTTATGGATCACTGCACCAGGATGTGTGTCTGTCCATCCGTCCATCCATCCATCCTGCCCCATGGGTGCCTCTCTCCATCCCCATCTGTGTTCATCTTCCCTTTCCTCTGGGCAGGCAGCAGCCACCTGGCATGGCTGAAGTGCATGTTTGGGGAGATTCTCCCCGTTTTAAAAAAAAAGAAGGAAAAAGCAGGAGCAGGGCTGGGGGGATGCAGGGTTTGCCTCCATCTCCCGTGGGTGCCAGCTCCCAGGAGCCCTCCATGCTTCCCTCCACACCCAGGGGTTTCTTCAGGCAGGAATTTTGGCAAAGGCAGCCCCGTGGTCCGTGTTGTGCTGGCAGTGTCCATCTCTTGCTCCAAAATGTGTTTCCATATTTATATGTCCAGGGGATGGGCCTGGTGGCATCCTCTAAACTCGCGTCTGTTTATTCTGTAAACTAAAGAACTGTAAATAAAGTTTAGCATTCCTATTGTAACAAATTAATTTTTATGCAATAAATTATATTTCCTAGTCTAATAATAAAAAAAAAAAAAAAAAAAAAAGAAGGAAAACAATCTGCTCGCTCCTCTCCTGTTCATCACTCACTGGTTCCTGCTGCGTTTGGCGGCTGCAGGGAGTGGGGGCTGGCAGCAGCGGCAGCCTGGGGATCCCTGTGAGCATCCCCCCAGCCTGCTCCTGGCTCCCATGCCGCAGGCCTGCCAGCGGGAGGACGTGGCTCTCGGAGTCCCTGATGGAAGTAAGCTGGAAATTGATCTGTGGTTTGTTTTGGACTCGCATGGGGGATTCCAAGGCGGGAGATGAGGGCTACAGCTGTGTCTCGTGGGCTAAGCCACCCTCTCAAGCGGTTCTCTCCCTTCCCCAAGGGATATCCTACAGAAAGCAATGCCCCTTCCAGAAAAGACCAGGATGGGAGGCGGGGGGGGATAATTTGGATGGGGGGAATGGAGCACGGAGCTGCAGCTGCAAATGGGGCATCCCTGTCCTCCAGCAACCCACTTCGCTTCCTCCCCTGCTTGGGGATTACTGCTGCTCCCCTGCTTCAGTCCCAGCAAGGAAACGAAGCCAGAAGGGTTTGCAGGGAGGTTCGAGGATCCCACTGTCCCTGCCTGGGCCACTCACCTCGTCCAGCTCATGGGGACCACTTGCCACCAGGAGATGGCAACATTGTCCCTGCTCTGGGCAGGAGTGGGCATTCTGCAACCAGTGAGGAAAAAATGGGGACAAAATTGCTGCCCTGCCACCACAGCGATTATAATGTGGCCACACAAATATGCCCAACACTCCCGGCTGGGCTTTCCTGCTCCGGACAGGATGCTGAGGAAGATGCCATCTCAGAAAGGATAATGTTTTCAAAGAGTCCTAGAATGGTTTGGTTTGGAAGGGATGTTACGGACAGTCTTGTTCCACCCCCCTGCCATGGACAGGGACACCTTCCATCAGACCAGGTTGCTCCAGCCTCACCTGGGACACCTCCAGGGATCCAGGGGCAGACACGGCTTCTCTGGGCAACCTGTGCCAGGGCCTCAGCACCCTCACAGGGAAGCATTTCTTCCTAATATCCAGTATAAACCTGCCCTCTTGTCAGTTTAAAGCCATTCCCATCTGTCCCTTTCTTTGCATCTGAATTCCTTTAACCTCCACCACCCATGTTGCTTTCCCTGGGCACTTTTTGCACTAAACCATCTTTCCAAGGGGCCACATCTATGGATTACTTTGACCAGCTGGTGCCCAATTCCACCTGCTGTTGTCCTGCTGAAACACCCATTTTGCTAGCTCCCCTGAGAGTTCAGCCACCCCAAATACCTGCAGTGATGCATTGAACTCAGCCCCCATGACA
>VWPU01010416.1:0-85572 GCA_013398955.1 Callaeas wilsoni
CCCACATCCATTCGTAACACCCTCTGAGCGTCTTTTTCTCTGTAGGATAAACACCCCCAACTCCCTCAGCTGCTCCTCATCAGGCTTGTGCTCCAGACCCTTCCCCAGCTCTGCTGCCCTTCTCTGGACTCTCTCCATCCCCTCAATCCCTTTCTTGTAGTGAGAGGCCCAAAACTGAGCACAGGATTTGAGGTGTGGCCTCACTAGTGCCAGGGTGATGATCACTGCCCTGGTCCTGCTGGCCACACTGCTGCTGATAAGGCCAGGATGCCACTGGCCTTGGCCACCTGGATGCTGACAACTCTTGTTCAGCTGTCAGTTGACCAACACCCGTCAAAGAGCCATATCATAGATATTAGAGGATTTTGTTTTAATTCCATTTGGATGACTCAGAGAAATAAGACCTATGTTCCTCTCAACATTTGGTGAACATTTTAACTTGGATATTAAAGGGGAGGGGAATATTTCTGGTCACTTTGGAAGTAGCACAGCTTGAAGCCTGTGTGATATAAACAAAAAATATTTTTCAGCAAATGCCACATGACTCATAAACTGCAGTGAATGTCCTGTGTCACACAGTACAATACCAGCTCACTGTGGGGCAAACATTGGACCACCAAGGGAAGGAGGAAGGAATTTATCCTTTGATTGGGTGTTATCTGGTCTTAAGCAGTTTCACTGTGCAGAGCTGTCACTATACTTTGTACCCCAGAGCACTGGGTGATGAGTATCAGGGATATATGAGCTACATGCTATTCCTTAATTTCTTTAACTGAAGAATAACGAGACTAACTTGTTTTGGGAACAGCAATTTAACTGAATTATATATATTTATAGAATTAGCTATTATATTATTTAAACACAGACACCTGTAGATGCATTAGTGAGTGAAGATTAAATGGATAAAAGAATAATCTATTTTACAGCACTGCACCTCTCTGCAGTATACTTTTGGATACTGCTTTGGTAATTAAAAACTTTATGAGCAGTTCATTGTAGGATAGTAAAAATGTGTTAAAATCCATTAGCACGGATTGAATATATTCATGAAATGCTTCTTTGGTACAATAATGAAATTCAATTCACTTTCTCCCCCCCTCCTTTTACTAAGAAATTATTCCATTGGAAAGAATAGATTGAGTAAATTGTGAATAAAATGCAGTATAAATGAAAACAGTTATTTTAAACCAAGTCATGCAAGCTTTTTATTTATGCAGTGACTTTCATCTAATAAAAAAGTCTGTGCCATTCTTAACTCTTAGGGAAAAATCCCAGCAACACAGCAGATGTGAGCAAGATAAACTTGCACTCCCATAGAAGTAACTGGGAAGCAGCTATTGTGAATCCTACTACTACTACTAAAAAATTGTCATATTGGGAAATAAGGAATCTACACAATAGAATTCAATGGCTTCTTTTTATGTCGTTCATTTCTTTCATTGCTGATTTCATGTGCATTTTATAAGTCTGCTTCTTTTTCTCTTGCCCATGAACAGGCCAGAACAGGGAGATAAAAAAGCTTTCCTGGGAGACTGATTCTAAAAGTAAAATATGGTGGTTCCTAGCAGCAACACAGAAATACAAACCTAGAAAGGAGAGGGCCACAGTAATGCAGACGTTATTTGCACTCTGTTTGGAAAATTCCCTCAGATTTTAATAAGTAGCCATGGTTCTTTTAGAATCAGTGTCAATTGCTGCATACATCAGAACCAAAAGATAGATAAAATTAAGCCATGAAAGCCAATTAAAAAATCCTAAATGTCAACCGCTTTGCTTTCCTCAGAGCTCAGGACCACATGTGTAGAATTTATGCTGACAAATTCCTTTGCAAATCTTTCCCAGTAACCTGTAATGTCGCATTTGTTTTTCATTATATGTTACATGCCCATGAATATGAAAATTAGAAGCTCAAAGGTCAAATAATATATTGTGGCAATTTGGTATGAGATATTTGAAACCAAATGAGCACATACCAACACTACTATAAATATGTTATTACTAAGGTCAAGTATAATTGATATGAAATCCAGGTGAATAAGGGAATAGTTGCCTTCCCCTCTACTGAGGGCATAGATAGCTTTTCCTTTTAAAATAACACTAATAAACTATGCAATTTTATTTTTCTTCCTACACTCTGTCTCCAAATTAGTTCTGAGGGATTCCACAGCTTTACATGGATTTGTAGCCACATTAATGTGCAGCCTTCCTTCTCGGTGTTTCTGAAGGATTTCTCCTCTCCCAGTCACGATGCCTTTCCTAGCTGGGGCAGACCATCTCTGTCTGGATTGAGTTTGAGCTGTCTGGCAGAGCTGCTGGATCAGTCCCTCTGCATACAGTACACAGAGTTACAGCTGGAAAATGTGGCTAAACCTATGTGGGGATTTGCTGCCTCAGGTCTAGCTGTCCTGTATCTTTCTTTCAGTGATGCCAAATGTATAATTTATTGTCTGGCGGCATTCAGCATTCACAGCTCTTATTTTCTCATGGATCGTACCTGATTCCTGGGGGGAGTATGCCATATGCTTATTATAGAGCAAAAAACTTTACAACAGGATTGTAAGTGGAGGATCAAATGGTATTATTGTATCTAGAAGTGACCCCTCTTGGGGATAAGTTTAATTTTCTGAGTACGGGCACTGTTTTTCAGTACCAGCTGTTGGAAGGTGAGAAGCCACCTCCAGTTTTGGGAGCTCAGCTGGGGCTGTCCTGAGAAGGGATGATGCCAGAGGGGTTCAGCCCACAAGCCCCACAGCATTGCCATGTGAGCAACCTCCTCTTTGCTTCAGATGACAGAAACTGTCCCCAGTTCCCTTATCCTGCCTCTTGCACTGGCCAGCAACAAGCAGGTTCTTGTTTGAACATTAACAGTGTGTACTGACAACATCAACAGACCAGGTATTTGTCCACGTTCTACAGAAGAGTGTTTGCCATCTCCTAAGAACAAAAGACAGACTGAAGAAATCTAAAATTCCAGTGCATTATAACAGTCTCTGAAACAGTACAGACATTAAACAGAAAGAAGATTTAAAGCCAGGGTTCCCAGGTGCTCACTGCTGTTTGGTAGATATCTGCAGATTAACATGGAGAAGAATTGTTAACAAGATGAACACTTTGGAGAAATCCCCATAAGTGATACAGCTGCATTAATAACCATAAGGAAACTGTTGTGCACAGGAACATAGAATTAATTTTCATTTTAGGCTTCAGAACATAGTGTAGCTATGTACTGCATAGCTATTTCTATACATTGCTAATCTGTTTCTGGTTAGCAGCTTGGAGAATAACACGAGAGACAGAACACTCAGTTTTTCACACTTCATCACAACTCAGAAAACTTCCTTGTGTCAATTTATACAATGCATTCTCCACATAATAAAATTGCCATAGATTAAGCAAATACTAATTTAAAAAGTAGTTGGGAGAAAAAAAATCTAAATTCTTCATTGTATTACATCTTCAATGAAGTCAAACTATTGCATAGAAAAATAAATAGGGTTCGACATAACTTAAACTGCTTACAGCCACATGTTCTGTGTCAAAAGCAATGATTTAATTAAATTAATTCATCTTTCTAAAAGAAATAAACAGTGTATGTCATATTTCCTAGTCTAATATATATGAAGCCAAAAGTAAGATGTCCCTGGGATTTGTTTAAAGAGACTCACAAGACTTTATTTGTTACCCAAAACATAAGAAATATGTAAATCAATTTTACTTTAGATAAAATCATACCTACTGCTAATTTAAGAGGCAGAATTAGCCCACTGAATTCTGAATTCTCAGCAGGAATACTGAGATATCTTAGAACAGATAAAATTAAATTTGCTGTAAGAGAGTTGTCAAAAGTGAACAGTGCTGTGCAGCACTGCGACTTAGGTTTTCATTATTAAAAATATGCGTTATAGATCTCCCTTTTTTTGGATAGTGGATAATCCATGAATCAATATTTGTTATTCATGAGAATTTGCTGAATACACAGGACAAACAATTCATTAGTTCCTTAAATTCAGTGTCTTCATTCTTTGCTATTAGCATTTTTTCACTTGTCAAAAATCTTTTTTTCTTTCTTTCTTTCTTTTTCTCTCTTTCTTTCTCTCTTTCTTTTCTTTCTTTCTCTCTTCCTTTCTCTCTTTCTTCCTTTCTCTCTTTCTTTCGCTCTTTCTCTCTTTCTTTCTTTCTCTCTCCCTTTTTCTTTTTCTTTTGCTTTTTCTTTTTCTTTTTCTTTCTTTTTCTCTTCCTCTTCCTCTTCTTCTTTTTTTTTTTTTTTTTTCTTTCTCTTCCTCTTCTTCTTTTTCTTTTTTTTTTTTTCTTTCTTTTTCTCTTTCTTTTTCTCTTTCTTTTTCTCTTTCTTTTTCTCTTTCTTTTTCTCTTTCTTTTTCTCTTTCTTTTTCTCTTTCTTTTTCTCTTTCTTTTTCTCTTTCTTTTTCTTCCTCTTCCTCTTCCTCTTTTTCTCTTTTTTTCTGGATGATATATTTATCAAAAAGATAAGTCATGCAATCCTAGTAGGAGCCTCTGGTGGCTAAACAGCAGACTAAAATTGAATTTAGAAAGATTACCTCTTGGTTTTTAGCCTGCTGACAGAGAACATTGGGGATATGTGGAATAATTTTAAAGGTTTTGAAAGGTAACCAAGGAGAAAAGAAAATCTATTTTTCTGTAATTTTAGATTTGCCGTTATAAACTTCTTATAAATTCAAACATTTTGTTTTATTTTCTAAGGGAAGAAAACCTATGGTCAAACACATTGCAACCTAATATATAATGAACAAAATTTTAATATGTTACTTAATTCACAGAAATATTTGAAAATACGGTTATATATTTAATTCATTTTGCTAGCTTAATTTTGCCTCACTGATAGCTACATCATATTTTAATTTATTTTAGCATTTATTAGAAATTACTTCTTGCCTGCCTATTACGCTTAGAATACATTTTCAAGATATTCTAATTTCTGCAAATGAAAATTGCTTCTTTTATAAGGTCTTTCCCTTTGCATTGTGTCTGATCCTGATCCTTACCATAATTTCAGCATAAGCTGATAACTTTTATTTGTTCCTCTACAAAAGCAGTCAGTCATCAGGATAATGGCAATGAAAGGTACTGTAGTAAGTAACTGTCGTTAAGCATTCCAAAAAGTTTTCATTAAAAATATGTTTATTGTATTGTTTGAACAAAAGAAAAACATGTAAGGATCAGTAAAACGCTAAATATAGTTAATTTACCAATGGAAAAGTGTTATGCGGAAGAGTGAATTTTACAGTGGTAACCTAACTCTTACCCTACACTTTCTTCCCAGGTTTCAACAATAATAAATTAATTAAACATGCCTAAAGAAATTAAATTGTTAAAAATTGATGGAGATTTTACAGATTACCAGCCATCTGATTTCTACACTTAGGCATTTTTGCTGGTAGGACCATCATAATCTCACTTAGCAAGTGTTGATTAAGTAACATTTTTCTGCAGAAGAAAAACTACCACTTCTTTTGAAAACTTCCATAATTTAGAAGAATACAGCTTGTAATATCTAATGAAAACAGCCAATGCCACAGATGTAAACCACTGCTCAGCATGTCCTCCTGTCCTATAATCCACAGACAAAGTTGTACCCTAACCAAGGAGAGAAGGAAAAAGACAAGATGAATAGAAGAGAAGGTGTGGAGCGTTGCAGGAACACATCCTGGCTCTGTAAGGCATCTTTTACAGACAGAACTCAATTAAATAGGACCTTCAAGAAACCTCTTACTGGTCTTGATAACCAAAGTGCATGGGATTAATATCTGCAACTAAAATTTTAGATATGGAAATAGTGTCGATAAAGCTGTTCAGCAGCTGAGACCAGATGCCTCTGATTATGCAAGGGAAAACTCCCATACCCCTGCACATGGCTTAATCTCCTGTACAAGGCTTGAAAAGTCATGAAACTTCAGATGGTACAAACAGGTTTGTTTTTCTTTGTTTTATTTTTCTTCAACTTTTAGATCTATTAACTCATAAAACTTGCATGTTGTTTGTGAAGACCTACATCTTTGGGCAGATGAAAGATTAATTCCTGCTGTTTCATTTGGGAAAGGACTTCACTGTCTTCTCATCCAGCCAAGCTGAGGCCCAGCCAAACATTAAAAAGAAAAACATTTCCAAAGCTAATATTTATCATCTTTTCAAAAAATCTGAGACTGCCATGTCTCACATTTTTATTTTCTTAAATGGATTTTCAAGAGCGTTAGACACCTAAGTACAGTAATATTTTTGAAGCAGTTGTAAAGCCCAGAGATCTTTCCCAGCGTACCACACAGAAACTTGGTGAGATGCACGGGAGAGTTCCATTTTTCTTCCTCCTGCTTCCTTTTGTGTCTCCAAAGCAAATCTTCCATGAGGTTATTGTGAATATTTAAGTGTATGAAGTATCACATTCACACCTCCTATGAAATGGGAACAAGTATGGTCTGTAGTTATTACACTGCCAAATCACTTCTGCCACGCATGGCGTAAGGGACAAGCGTGAACTCCATGTTCTGCAGTAAGAAGTACTGGAGCAGAAAAAGCTTACCAAAATAAAAATAACATTTAAGGATGTAGAACCGGCTGCTGGTTTAGGAATTATCAAAACAGCACAGACAGAGGTGAAAAGAGTCTGTTAATGTCCAACTCCAATCTTAGCAGAAACTTTTAAAATACGTCTTTAGCGCTTAGTCCTCCCCTCAGTAGGCATGGCTGTTCTGCTATGTAACTCCCAAAGTCATGGCTCCGCTTTCTCCTGAAATAATTAATGTGCCACGGCAAAGGTAGGAAATGTTCCCTAGAAGCTGAAAGGATGCATTTTGCAAAAAAGTGACAGAGATTTCATTCTTAAAAGCTGTTATCAAATGCATTGCTGGGGCAGGACAAATACAAGTACAATTGGTTCTCCCTAATGGTCCAAACTTTATCTGGTTGCCACAAGTGAGTTTTCCTTTTTTTTTACAGAACAAACTTCTTTAATGCCAGGCTGGCTTTCTTACAGCAGCCGTTTTCCCTAAAGGAAATTCTGTATAACTGAACCTGGTGTGGTTAAAATGTGCCTGCTGCCAGCACTCCCGGAAAAAGACAGTCACTGGGGTACACTTCAGCTGAGCTGCCGCTCATCTGTCCAAGCCATATTCAGTGGTGTGTCTGCTAGTGCTCCTTATGCTTAGAAAGGTATAAAAGAACGGGGTTTTTTTCGTACTCTTGCTGATTTTGTGTGTCTTGGATATCTGATTTTGACTGTTCTTTCATTTCAGCCCTTCAGCACCCTGTACATCCAGAAGATTTGTCCTGGCATTTTCTGTCTCTATGTTTTATTCCAGACCATTGTACTTCCAGAGATCCCATGATTCCCCAGTCTTTTCAGCTGTGGGAGTTTGTATCTCCTTCCTTTTGATGCTGAGTTGAGTTGTGCCATCAGTCCTCATAATTTCTTGAAGCAATGCCAGGACACCAACAGCACAGTAGTAGTAGCAAGCAATTTTTCTTCATGAAAATATACAGAGAAATAGGGAGGAGGGCAATAAGACAGAAAATGGAGAAATTATTGTCAAAAATTCAGGCTTGGAACTGAGATTAAATGAATAATTAAGTCGAATATTTGAAAATCTGCTTAAACTGTTCATAACTGTCAAATTTTTCATGACCAGTTTGGAAAAAAAACCTTATGATATCACTGACCTTATGCTACTGGTGAAATTTGTTCTAAGCATGATTTTGACCCCTGAAAATACCTACAAACATTCCTGAACTATCAGGAAACAAAATTGTGCCACAACACTTATATTTTTTAGCCTTTCTACAGCAAACCTTGAGTAAATAGAAATAAATAAAAACAACAAAGTCAAATCTCATTATTGCAGCAAGTAAATTTCACTACGCTACTTCCATGCAACGTGGTGAAACTTTATCCTTTCATCTTGCAGAAATTACTTGCTAGGATACACCCTTTGATGAGAGCAGAGGATCATTTGGGAAATAAAAAACCCTCTGCCTCTCATACATTTTGCAAATTGCTTTCAAAAAGAAAAAACACCCAAATTATTAAAATACAGACTTTGAAAACTAATGGCATATGAGTCACATTTGCAGGTTCCTTTTTAAAGCAAACATTGATTTACTCATTACAGGCAGCAAATGATATAAAACTGCCTACATATCATGGCAAGTTACCTAAGATACAAATCCTTTTAATTTTTCTGTACTATGACATAGTAGACTCAAGATAATGCTAGCCAAGCCTCTGCCCCTCTAATAATAGAAACCGAATGCTGGACAAGGATATTCTTGCAGTGTACAGTATTCTTGAAATAAGGAACATTTCTTTTAAGGATGCATTATTCCTTCCTCCAAGCATCCAGTTAAGCAGCTGCGTGCAAACCTTGAATCAATTTTTATAACAAAGGCGAGGACGCAGAAAAAGGAATTTAAAGTAAGTAGTCAATAAGAGGTAAGAAGCAACCTTGAAGTGACATAAAAAGCCAAAAGGCTGTTAGAACTTCAAAACAAAATCAGATGTCTTCTTCAATGTGTAAGTGAAAAGGATATTTGATCCGTTGTACATCCTTGAAGTGCCGTGGCTGAAAGTAGTGCTTTGCACTGTAATGCTTCATTAGTTCAAAGTGCTGTGTAAACATTAGGTAAGGAAATCTCACAGTGTCTCTGCGTTATCTACATGTTTTCTTGTCCAAGGACACACTCCAAGACATGTACGCTACCAGAACCCTTATTTTCTAGCCCATGACCACTTCTTTCATCTTACAGTGGATTTTAGCCTACCTCAAGCACATATCAAGAATGCCTGAACTGTCAATAAACCACAGGTGGCAGAAATAAGTGTTTCTATTGAAAGTATTATACAATATTTAAAACTATATTTGCAATAATGTGGGAGGGTTTGATCCATTAAAAAAAAAAAAGCATTATTTTCTTACTTCACACTGACACATGCGAAATCAGAAATGCAGGGTGATAAATCAGGTGCATTGTTTTTGTGATGTTATTGACGTGCAAATATTCCACATGACTCTACAGAGCAATGTGCTTCACTCTAGTTCATAGAGAAAACTTCACCCAGGTAAAGTCTAAATATATCAGCCTAAGTTGATTTGATTGCACAGAGTATGAACTCAGGTGTGAAACTGGATAGACAAATGCTGAAAATCAAAGTTCCAAACTCTGCAAGGAAGCTGCTCAGTATACAGCCCAGTTCTGCAAAGTTTCTTCGTACAGTTCAGTGAACTTGGTTTTTCCAGCAAACTTAAAGCCAGGGAAGTGGGCCTGAATGATAAGTTTGCTTTGCAGAACTGAGGTAGCTCAGTGTGCTAAGGCATGGCTAATCCTGAGAAAGACTGCAAAAATTATTTCTCTCTTTCTTAATCCCTGTTATATGAATATTTCTGATGTTCAAATATTACTATATTGAAAATAACTGCTGTGTTTGCTGTATTTGTCATATAATGATATCTTGACTTAGGTGCATGTGGCCTCATGCTTTATTAGGCAAATATATAGGTATTTGTGGGCTGTGAGTGTGTAGGTTAGTTCCTCATGTTAAAGCATTGCAGCACCAGCTTTGCCCCACCTCATCTGAGCTTCTTTCATGGAGGAGGTTTTCTATAATGAAAATCCTCACTATTACCTGTGGTGAGTCACCAGGTAGTCACCATTCTTGTGGCCACTTGCTGGAGAGGGAGGAAGCGCTGAGCTGGTGCATCAGTAAAACCAGGTC
Organism: Callaeas wilsoni; assembly: GCA_013398955.1. Classification (NCBI taxonomy): domain Eukaryota; kingdom Metazoa; phylum Chordata; class Aves; order Passeriformes; family Callaeidae; genus Callaeas; species Callaeas wilsoni. Next base: position 9,740 of record VWPU01010416.1, read on the forward strand.
TTGCGCCACGTTGGCGCCAGGGTTAGGGCAGGTGAGTGCATGAGCACAGCTCCTGACAGCAGCTGGGTGGGCACTGCAGGGTGTGCACAGCGCTTGTCGTAGGATAGAAACACATCTGCAACTGACAAATACTTATATGACACACAGAAATGAGAATTAAGCATGGCCAAAGTACCTTCAGGCCTCCTGTCATACCCAGCAGCTGGGAGAGGGCTGCAGATTCCCTGGACAAGAGCGGGTTCAGGCAGCTCTTTCGCCAATAGTCATCCCTGTGGCCGGGGGTGGAGGCTGAAAAAAGGCCACTTTCTCACTCTAGAGAAACCCTCACACTGCCTTGTACCCTCACAGTGTCATTCCAGGGCAGAAAGAGAGTAAATCCCACCCCTATGTGTGAGGTTATGGGTACAAGTACATGAAAGAGAAAGAGATATATATTTCTACACATATATATACACACACATACACACGAGCTTAAAAAGAATAATTCAATGTTAACAGATAGTCTGCAATTGAGTGAAGTACTCTGCGGCATGCTAGATTCAAAGATCCAACTTTTAAAAACTAGGAGAGAGAGACTCTTGTGGGATTTTCTGAGAGAAACATCATTAAAGGCTAATAGGAAGTTAGACCTCAAGACCTCAAAGTGAAAAGAAATTGGAATTTCAGCATTGAGAATAGTCAAGAGAGAAGAAAGCAGATTGAAAAAAAATAGAAGATGTATAAAACATTCAGCCTTTTCTCAGTACTCATCTGAGCTACTGCATACAAAGCACGTGAAATGTAGGTCAGAATTCCTCAACATGTAGAACTGGTATTTTCTTCTTAGTACTTTTTTGTTACTTTCTTTGTTTCGTTTTCCTTGCATTTCATCTGACTGTTTTTCCAAGTAGGACTCTTAGGAGATGTCATTGCATGTTGTGGTGGGTTGACCAAAGCTTCCCTCTCGTTCCTCTCTGCAGCTGGACAGGGGAGCGAAAACAGCTGAAAGACTTGTGGGTTGAGCCAAGGACAAGGGGAGATCACTCACCAGTTACCATCACAGGCAAAACAGGCTCGACTGAGGGAAATTAATTTATTACCAATCAAATCAAAGTAGGCTGATGAGAATAAAATGAAATCTTAAAAATGTCTTCCCCACATGGTTCTCTTCTCCCTGGACTCAACTTCACTCCTGTATTCTCTACTCAGCAGTGCAAGCAAATGGGCAATGGGGGCTGTGGTCAGTTCATCACACGTAGTCTCTGCTGCTCCTTACTCCTGGAGGGAGGACTCCTCACTCTCTTCCTCTGCTCCAGCATGGGGTTCCCCCCACAGGAGAGGCTCCTCCACCAACCTCTCCAACGTGAGTCCTTCCCATGGGCTGCAGTTCCTCACAAACTGCTCCAGCATGGGTTCCTCCCACAGGGTGCAGTCCTTCAGGAATAAACTGCTCCAGAGTGGGTCCCCTGCAGGGTCACAAGTCCTGCCAGCAAACTGGCTCCAGCATGGACTTCCCATGGGATCACGGCGTCCTTCAGTCTCCCACCAGCTCCTGGTGGATCTCTGCTCCCCCGTGGGCCGCAGGGGCACAGCTGCCTCACTGTGGTCTGCACCAAGGGCTGCAGGGTATCCCAGCTCTGGTGCCCGGAGCACCTCCTTCCCCTTCTTCTACACTCACCCTGGGGCCCTTCAGGGCTGTTGGTCTCATACATTCTCTGTCCTGCTGCACTCCAGCAGGGATTTTTTCACTGTTTTTAAATGCATTACCCCAGAGCTGCTGCCACCATCACTGATGGGCTTGGGCGTGGGCAGCGTCAGCTCTGTCTTGGAGCCGGCTGGCATTGACTTTGTTGGACGCAGCAGAAGCTCTGGCAACTTCTTAGAGAATCCACTTCAGTAGCACTCCTGCTCTGAAAACTTTGTAATGCAAACCCAACACACATATACATAAAAGTTAACAGTCACGTTTCCTATGAAAACAAACATCTTCTAAAGAAATATATTCATAAGTATATAATATTTATAGTGTATACTGACATATAATTATACTTTTATAAATATATCATAATTGTTGCTTATATTTTTAAAGTACATGTCATATTTGTAATAAAATATAATTATAAAACTTATAAATGAAAATATTTCTAAATCTTGAAAATCCGTAACACAGAGAGGACATTTTTAGGAGGAGGAAAACAGACATGCAATAATGAAAGAAAACATTAATTGAACTTTTTAATGCAGTAAAATGGGGACCAAACCTAAAGTTGAAAAAGCTCTGCATCTCCACTTTCAGAAGAGTTTTACTTAGTGCTAACATTGAGGGCCTGCATCATGAACTATATATTAGACCACTACAAACTTCCAGAGCTTTTCCCCTTGCTGAAGGTTCAAATTATCCTTAGAATAAAAATTTGTTTTGGCAAGGTTTACTTATTAATAAGGCTTCCGTTAGCTTCCTGAGGGTGGCCTTTCAGGGTTTTTGCAAAGTTGGCCGTATTTACCACGTCCTTTGGACCACGCACTCGTCTGAACTGCTGCACACATGCATCTCCCTGCTGCTTCTGCAGAATGCAAATGCCTTCTGCTGGTTACCATGGGGACATGAGCAAGGACCATGAGATGCATAGCAACAATGCTCCTATTTTTGCCATTTTTGCTTCATGAAAAGGAAAGAGGAACTACAACATATCCTAGAGTTTCCTTTCTGTGTATCGTTTTTTTTCCTTCACATGCATGCATACACAAAACACTTGCTCCATTTTAGCTAACACATAATAGATACAGGTTGGATCTTTAAAGCTAAGCATAAAGTCATATTAGTTTATTTTCAACTCCCTAAAGGAATAACAGATAATTATTATAAAAACTATTATATTTTCAAAGTAAAAATTCTTCAACAATCTCAAAGCAGTAAAGATATCTGAATTATGATGCATTTTTACAAAAGAAACTCCTCAAAATTTGGATAAATCAAATATTCATACACATATGCATATCTCAAGAGAGAAATCTAGTCTTTAAAAGAACAAGAAGTAGTCTACAATAGAGTTGTATAAATTGGACGAACACCAATGAAAGGATCAAGGGTTGTGGTTTTGATTTGGGACTCTTTTTAGAAAAGATACAACACTCTGGTAATTTAAAAAAAAACAAACATGTTGCAGTTAGCTTAATATTTTAAGAGAGAACTTACCAGCTATGCTCCCCAGATTCTGTTTCTCACTCTTGTCCTCCTCCCTTTATTAAACTTACTCTTGTCCCTGTAAGGTCCTTTCTATATCAGTAGAAATGCATTTAAGCATTATTAAAATGACACTTTTCTGGGTGGATAAGTAATTGAGTAACAAGACAGAAATCAATGTTGCTTAGTCATATGCTATTTATTCATTCTTTTATATAATTAGTATGAAAATTTTGATTTTATTAGATATCATTTTAATAGGTAGATCTAATTATGTTCTCCAAGGATAGAGATGATGAAGACTTAAGCTCTGCTGGTGTGACAATTCAAGCTGTCAGGCTGCCATAGCTTGCTCTGCTCGTGGTTCCTCCTCCGCTGAATCCTTAGATGAACAAATGCTCTGTCATTGTTCTATTTTGGTGCCACTATTCAGCTGGGAACATCTTATAAAAACATTTCATTCTCCAAGGGCTATATTGTTTTATAAGTCTTGCAGACACAAAAGCAATAAATAACTAATTAGATCAACAAGAAGACATGGCAGCTTGTAACTGCCTACATGACGACATCGATGTAGGAATACCCTGACTTGTGATTTCTAGGGCAGCAGGAGATTGTTTACCAAAAAAGCCAATCTTCCCACTGTGCTTGGAGTATTGAACAGAAGATATAGCAGGCACCTGAGGCACAGACTTACAATTTCCTGTGAAGGAGTGCTTTGGTTCTGGATATTCTCCCCGGAATACAGCCCTCTGGGCATCATCCTCTCTCATGCATGATGGGGCAGGGCTCTTGTCCCAGCAGACAACTACCTCAAGGCAAGAGACTCAGGCTTGCAAAGGTGTGGTGTGTATAAGGGACTAAACCATGCAGATAAATCATGTTAGAGTGAATCTGAACCTTTTTCTTCTCATAATGTGCAATTAATACCCAGCACCAGGAAGACACTGTACTAGTCCTGCTGCAGAAGCTGTTTCTGATTATTTACTAGGGCCCATCTAGAGCTATGGATATTGAGTAGGCCCAGAAGTAATCACAGCTTTGTAGCTGTCTGTGCCAAATTTTAGGATTAAATCAACCTTCCTCTACAATCTTACACCACTCATCCCTGTCCCTCCCTTCCCACCTTGAGTAGCCATCCAGGAGGTCCCCAGCCAGCAAGGAGCTGATGGAAATTTCCAAGGCCAAGCAAAGAAGACATCAGTTGTGCAGCTCCCAGGAAACCGACAGCTTTCAGCACTCAAATACAGTTTTCCAATTAAAATGCTTTCCTTCCCTGTGCTCTTGGTCTTTATTTTACTGTCTTTCTAAGTGGGAGATTAAACTCTGGAAATGGAATCCAGATGAAAATCTGCAATTATCAAGGGGGATAGGGTCAAACAGCAAATGGAACAATGGAAATTAATCTGATACTGTTGGACAATGCAGTTTGATTGCAATTATATGAATGCCAGTAAACTATGCATACATGGCAGATTTTCCATCTATTTATTTAAATAAGAGCTACATTTATGATATCCCATAGAGGATCATAAATATTCAAGGACCTAAATTTTCATTAGTACACTAGCAAGTAAATTTTCAAAGTGATGCATAGGGATTTAACTGCATGAGTCCCATTAATGTCACTACTTTGAAAATTTACTTCCCATGAACTTCTAGAGGATGGGGAAAAAATGAAAAAAGACTCTCATAATTTTAAGAAGAAGACAGGAAAAATCTTGTCATCACTTTGGCACTCTGGTACTTTAATTGGTAAAGAATAATTTAAATCATATCTTCAAAAGTAAGCTCCATTTTAGGCACAGACAGATGGTGACATTCCATCAAGAGTTTCTGCTGCACTTTATTAGATAATGTACTAACAGGCCTTTTACTTTGCTGTAAATATTAAGAGTAGGCCAATTCTTCGTGACTTCTGGGAGAAGTTTAATGGGAACTCTTGGTCATGAAATTAGCAATCAGACTCTCTATTTGGGATCTGAAATTTAAAACTCTGGAGTGGGATTCTTTTTTTAATCTTTCGAGAGCTCAGTTCCCCTTGGGACCGTTATTAAGTTACATTAATATAACTAGAAAATTCTGTCTTTCTCACATGAAAAAAGAATTATTATTTTATGGGTGGCAGAATTTTAATTCAATAAAGAGTAACATTTTTTGTCATGTATAGAATTACCAATCTGCTTTCTCTTTCTCTGAAATATATTTAAAACAAACTTTATATACGTTCTGCATTTTTCTATTATGTCTATAACAGAACATATGAGAGCAATCAGAGTATAGCTAAATATGTGTAGTTTTCCTCAAGGAATGCATCAGAGATTCTGAAAATTCATGCATCACTGTTAATTTTGTATTTCAGCTGTGAGGAACAAGGAAAACCATGGGAGAAGGCCTTACTTTGAGGTTATAAACTTTCAGGCTCAAGAGGTTAAGAGCGGACTGTGCCCACCAACCTACACTGTGTGGGCATCACTAGAGAAAAATCCCGAGGTGAACGGACATTCTAGGTCTGATTTCAGAGCATGGACATGTGTGAAACTTCAAATTCACAGCTGCTGGTTGGGTTGAGCATGGGTCCTTACAGCTAGAAAGAGCAAATAAAGACGATGCAGATACCTCCAAGAGGTGTTTCTTTGCACCAGTCTCTGCTGCAGAGAATGAGAGGCTTTTACAGCTTGCTTTGCCTGTCCATGAGGAAGAGGAGCAGTGATGATCGAGCTACCATAAAGAAAGATGCTGAAAGAAACTGATAACTCAAAAGCTTCAAGTCAACAGGCCTAAAGGATAGACATCACAGAATTCAAAATCTTGATGGGGCAGAGCAGCTAACAAACTGCACAGGCTTTAATTAAAACTGCCTACAATATCAGTGACTTAGAGGGTGGCAAATTTTATATCGCTAATTAAAAAGGCTTCATAAGTGATCCAAAAAGTTACAGATGAATAAACATTACATCTATATCAGGAAAGTAAAACAATAAACACCTGAAAGACCAGGATGTGATAAGCCTAGCCTGCTGAGTTTTCTGAAAAGTCTCACTGATACGCTAAAATCCAGTGAGTGTCTCCAAAGCAATAGATAGCAGGCAGTTTATTCAGTCCTCTGACAAGGTCCTGCACAGGAAATTAGTAAGGAAAGTAAATATTTGTGAACTAAAGTATTACTGTGGATCAAAACTCTCTCAGAGACAGAAGAGAAAGACTAGAATTGAACTGTCTGTTTTTACTGGGGGAAAATACAGAGTGCCTCAAAATCACACCTGAGACCAGGGTTTTCTGGCATAGTCATGCTTTGGAGTAGCAAAGCAAGCAGGTTGCAGAAGTTATTTGAGTTATGGAAGTGCAGAGTGGACTGCGAGGACCTTCAGCGAGACCAGATACTGAGCTCACAGAAGCTGTCATTGGGTTCAATACATTTGAAGCACAGAAAATCTTCGCCTGGGGAAAAGAAATTTAAATTCTTCCTATACTTTAAACAATATTAAATAATTTTCCTATAGCTTCAGGGAGGAAGAATGCAAATGCAAGGAAAATGAGTGACGGCATATTATAAATGGATGAGTAAATATCTGTTCAGAGTATTTTCAGTAGAGTATGGAACTCATTGCTGCTGCAAGTCATCAAGGCTGAGAATTTAAAGAGACTCTGACTTGCATTTTATGAAAACAAGAAATTAATGCTTGTACAGAATTATGACTAATTCTAAGAAAAAGGAAGCAAATGGATGAAAGGGATTGAACCTGGTGTTGGCTTGCACTTGTCTTTAAACTAGTAAATCTTCCAGTAGCTGGGTTTTACTTTCTGAACAGTGGTAACTAGTTCTGCAAACAGACTGTTGTTTCTTGATCTAAAAAATACTTTCTGCAATCTAAACAAGCCTTTCTGCTGATTCCTCAGAATCATATGTTCAAATTGTAGAAGAGTGAGGGGCAAAGTCAAAAGAGTTCAGAGAGTTAAGAGAATGCTTAATTTGTTTTTGGTTTTTCACTGTCTAACTGAAGGACATTCAGCACTTGCCATCACCAATGCAATCACAACTGGGAAACAGCAAGTGGGCAGTGGAAGGAAGATTAATTTTAAATTTGCTTGCTGAAGCAACAGAAATATTACCAAATGAAATAATAAAATATTGTAAGGCAGGATCGAGTGCTCAGTGAAAGTAGGGATGTTTAAACACGGGACAATGAAATTGCAAATTATGACAGGGAAGGACCCAAGAGTTGGCATGATATATAATTAAAATGTCCCCAAGATAATGATAAGTAGTTATATAGTTTGGGAGAAGAAGTTGAGTCTGGGGATAGACAGAAATACAGCCGTGAGAAACCAAGTCTTTAATAGTTTGTTCTCAGATATGTCTTTGGAACCTTGATTTATTTCATTTTCATGTGCCCGCTTGACACTCGAAGTCTCCTTTTCCTCCTTGTTCCTTCTGTCTGGAGGTTGTGAGAAGTGTGAAAGGTGCTTCAATTAGAGAAAAAATGAGCTACAAACCTGTGCCTGTTTTTCTCCCTCACAGAGTGACTAGCACATTTCAGGAACCCAAACCTAGGGAAGATAGGAAAAATCAAAAGAAGTTCTAAATGTATGCAGAGAGAATCAGAACTGCCCGAGACAAGTAAAGGAAAATTTCCTAACATTAATCTACACAGCAAAGAAGATTATTTTGCCAGTTTAGTTTTAAGTGCAAAATCTTTCATACACCTCCAGAGAGGCTCTTTACTGGCAGAACAGTAATATAAAGATTCTAATGTGTCAAATCAAAATGTCACTCCCTTCCCCCCTATATAGATTCATCTCTCTCCCTCTCTTTGTCTGCCTCCCTCTGCATGCTCCAAGTTTAATCTGCAGTTTGACTTCAAATGCAATAATTCACTACCTCTAGGCATGTGCTTAAAGAGCTATGTATAATTGTAATTCTGAAGAGATTAATACCTTACATTGGTCCCCTATTTCTTCATCTATCTTGACAGCATGTAGTAATTTTTAAGAAAAGGAAAAGTGATTTGTTTTTAAAAGGGTCCTGGTTTATTGCCTGTTCATGCAGTTGTTAGAACTCCTGTATTCTCCTAAAATGAGCGTGGTAGAGCGTGCAGAGTAAATATGTGTTTAGATTTATTGGTTACACTTGGGAGCATATGGAAAATCTGTAGTCTAGAGTGGAAGCCTGCAGAAGTGCCTGTTGATTTGAAAGGACAGGTTTTCTCTATTAGAAATAGTCCTTGCTGTGCACATGCATTTTGTGTCCCAGCTCATCAGCTACATTTTACAGGCAATGTGGATGTTTTCTATACCCTAAACTGAGGGGTTGATTCTTAATTGTTTTGAATGTATTGCATGTCCTAACAGAAGTGAACTATGTTTTTGTTCAGTAAAATTTTTTAGCTCTGGGGTCATTTTTCTGGCCATTAGATTGGCACTTTTAAAATTTTTTAAAATAAGCACTTTGATTCAAAAGGGAATGCTAATATGTCAAACAGGTTCATGAAATTCTTCAGGGTGTAAAGAAGGGGATTAACTAAAAAATAAGGGATGCCTGCAGATTCTTACACGTTTGGTTTAAAGACACCAGAAAGTAGACTCCATAGCCTGAAACTAGGAACTCTACAAACCACTAAGGGAAGGACTTTCCAAAAGAATTGCCTCCATTCTGTGAAATGCCAATTACTTGCAACCTCTGTTTATTTAAATGACAACTTATGTGGCTCCTTGCAGTGTATCTAAGTCTTTATCACATTAAAAAAAAAGCTCCTTTGTTACGTATCATATATCTGCACTGTTTTTGTAAAATTCTTTATCTCAGACTTCTATGAAGAAAGACATTTTTAAAAGCACAAGCATACACAATATTTAAAGTTTGATATGGATGATTCAAGAGATGGAGAATTTAGGAATATATCAGTAGATGTAGGCATACAAATGAAAGTGGTCACCACTCAAAATAGTCTGCTAAGTCTTTACAGAGATGCAAAAGAATATCCATTACTTGAAGAAAAAAAATGTAAGCACAATAAAGAAAATATTCAGATTGCTATAATATCAAGAAGCAAATAACTTCTATGAAAATGACAATATACAATCTTGCACTGCATTCAAAATTCTCTCAGACACTCCATAAATAGGTTTCTCTATGTGCATTTAAAGTGAATTTTTGGAGCTCTATTGCATTGATTGTTAATACCAACCCCTTGACTATGTGTTTTGTACTAAGCGAATCCACCCTTTAGTTATGATATGGAGGCAATATGATTTTGGTCTACAATTTATGCATAGAATATCTATGCATAATACTTCTAGCTCAAGTTGTATTCAAGAAATAACATAATTTGAAATATCTTTGGTTTTGTAAATTTAAATTAGAAGCTTGTGAAGTTTTCCAGTCAACATGATATTTGCAGAAAGATAGGGAAAAAGTATACATATTGTTGGCTGGCACAGGCTGTGTCTGCATTAGCATTTTGGACCATTTTGCAGAGCAATTTAGGCACAAGAGAACTCGATTTCTTGCAGATGAAACTGTGCAGGAAACCCTGATTTGGGTGCAGGTTTAATGCACTACAGACCCTCACGGGACTCAACCAGCGGTACATGCTCAGGGCATGTCCAAACCACGTGCATGGTGACGGCATGCAGTTCTGCAGCCCAGGCTAAATGCAACCTAAAGCAAAATGTGCAAATTGCATATCATATTTGGGCTCCAGCAGCAACTGCTTTGATCTGATGCTGTGCTCCTGCTGAGCTCCCCACTTGCTAATGTAGGCACAGCCTTATGTGTGCTTTCAGATCATCAGTGGTGTCCCTATTAAGGCCAGAAGCATAGACCAGATGAAAATAATGGACTCAGAATTAATCAAAAACCTTCATAGTTTTAGTCACCTTTTTCTTTTCATTAAAACTTCATGGTAGCAAGGCCAGGTATAATTAATGAAGAAGCCTTTTCTCAGCCAGAATTATTCTGAGGTATAAGCCTGATTAGCTTCCACTCATTCTTTGACTCATTTCATGTTAGTTATATAGAGTTGATGTCAAAAAATTAACTGTTATTCCTTTCCATTGAAAAAATGAACTACTGAGATGAGAAAGCATAGATTATCCGGACCAGAAAATTTACATTCAATGAAGTGTTTTATTACCAAAAGAAAGGAGAGAATGTGATTTTAAGACAGTATTAATATGAATTTTGCTATTGTTCTCATATTGCAAGTTTAAATGAGAATGACAAAACTAGGCACAGAAACTTTTCAATGCAACACTGAACGAAAAACCTTTTTCATACAAGCAAATGGGTACTGCAAAAATAGGAGAAAAATAAAGATGTCCTGAGGCAGTAAATTAGATTTTTCTACATGTTCCTTTTACGTACAGAACATTTCCAGTGTCTGTACATGAGTCTTTTTAATTTTAAAGTACTGCAAACCCCATTACAAGCATTGGTTTGTATGTTTTCAAAAGACAAATGCCTGGATGATGATAGCCTGACTTTTTGTTTCTAATTTCACTTCATGTGTGACTTGGCAAGATGATATGAGCTGGGGAACTAAATTTCACAAATGCTAATAGCGACTAGCACAGGTGTAAGAATATATTCCTTGTTTCTGTTCACAAATAATTTATACAGGCTGTAACCTAGCATGACACCCCTGCTCAGCTGATGACTGTGCTATTAATCAAAAGCAAGAGTGGACAATTCTTCAATCTTTAACAAATAAAAGTTTTGCCATGCCATTGAAACCAGTGATTCAGTAGTGATACTTTAAAAGACATCTTCAATTATCGTTTTCTGTAAATCTTGGTCACATAAGTATAATCTCTATTTTTCTTTTGCTGGCTTCTACTCTCCATCTATGGTTTAATTCACATTCTTTCCCAGGTCTGTGTGTGGAACACCACAAATACTTTTGCAGCACAAATACAGCTTTTACTTCCTAGTCCTTTCCATCTTAGATGTGCCCACCTCAAATGTGTCCACCTCAGCTTCTGGCATCCAGAATCAAAGTTTCTCAGCTGGCCCTGTATCTCTGTGGCTTAGTCTGCCTTCCTGTGAATTTATAGCTGCACATTGCATTTCTCCATTGATTTATATCCATCCTCTGTATTTCTGCAGGAGCCATCATGTCAACTCTCCCTTCCTTTCCCAGGCACTGTACCACATCTGTCTTTCATTTCAGAAGTTTCACACTGCTGAGAAAGTGTTTATGGCTATTTCTGGCCAGCTGCCCACTATGCTTTTAGGGGATTTGTTTATTTTGTAAAAGAAAAAAAATTATCCTAAGTGCTAAAGTCATACAGAAGTGACAGAAATTTCAGAAATAGCAAATACTGTTTCACTTGTTATTGTACAGAAAAAGAATTGCAAAACCTGAGGCCTGTGTTTTATATCTCAGAGTTCCAAGAGTTTGAAAGCAACCTTGGAATGGTTTACAAACTGCTGAAACCCACAAGGTACCTGAGGGAGGAGACTGCACCGTTATGTTGAGAGAGGTTTAGAGCTGAATTAAGGTGCATTGCAAAAAACCAAGGTGGATAAAAGAATTTCCTTCCTCAGGCATAATCAGGTCTGGGTTAGTTTTAGTTAGATTAATGTCTGTGCTTCCTTTCAAGGCTCTATCTCAAAAAAAAAAAAAAAAGGTAGATGACAGCTTTATAAGTCTTCTGTAAATGTAGCATGAGGTGTTAGTTATTTTACCAGCTCTCAAATTTGTACAACAAATGCTAAGGTGACAGGCTATCCAGAAGTAGTGGGATTTAGTGTAAACTGTATGACAGTATGACAACGAGTCAGAGAACCAAAATTCCCCTCCTAGTCCTTCTCAGTAGTTTTGGCAAACTTACTTCTTTGCTTCTCCTTGTTTTGAGCATTATGTAAGTGCTGGTTAATATTAGTAATAGGCAGGAACGGTAGCAAGGTTCCTGAAATACAGTGGGAGGAAAAAATGTTTTACTTTCCTCAATACAATTGGAGAAAATAATCTGATTGAACTTCAAGATTCTCAAGAAAAAGAGCTGGAAAAACATTCCTACAAACCTTTGAAATAAATGCTATAAAAATGCACAGTACATGTTTAAGCCATATTTAAGGGTGTTAGATGTATATTTTTAGATGGCCTTTTACATAAAAAAATGTTATTTATTTTTTAAATTACACTAACTTAATCACATAATTATGTGCAAGGAAATGCACCATAGTTATTGACTAGGGAGCCATAGCTGAATAAGAGCCACTCCAGATTAAAGTCACCCTTTTCACCAGATTTTCCTTCTCAAAACTCTGCCTTTCTTTTGCATCTTTGCCTATGCAGGCCACAGGCTGCAGGAGTGTAATTCAAAGTGTAATGTGCCTCCCTTATTCAGAAATCATTCATGTTCTAAAAAACAAGGTAGATGCACTGAAGCTTAATATATGTCACAGCAGCCAAGCAAACATACTGTCAGATCCGCTGTCAGGACCACCTGCAAGCAAATTGATAGCTCCTTTTTGAGACCAGGCTTCTGAGGTGAGCCTCAGGTTTTCCAGGGTCTTTTTTTCATGATTTTAAGAAGCTAATTTTCTCTGCTTGTCTTAAATAGTATGATCAGAGACACAATACACGGGTTAAAAGTTATGTGCCTGATTCTAATTTATACTTTATAGGAAATTCTGATGTTTTGACAGCTAGCATATGTGACATCCATTATGATATCAGAGTGACTGTGGCAAACTCTGTAGGAATATGCACACTTTAACAAAGACCAACTGAACAAAAGCCTTGTATTTGTAGCTGAGGATACTCAGTGTCTAAGTAGTTGCAGGGATTTCTGGAAAATCCCAAAGTCCTGCATTTGAGGGAAAGTCACAATCAAAGCAGATGGTTTGTGCATGAAAGTGAAAGATATAGAATATTTTATCTATCGCTCAATCAAATGAGGAAAAAGGGAAAAAAAGGAAAAACAAAAGGGCGTTTCTCACCTTGCTGAAACAGAATGGATTTGCAAGTTCTCAATCCAGCAGCAAACAAAATATATGGAAAGGCTTGCTGCATCCTCTACCAATTCTAACTGTAATTAAGATACTCTAGGACACTTCTATTAGGGCAGCCATTTTTTAACTTATTCTTATATGTGACTAATGAACATATGGCATTGGAGGTGGTAAGCTGAATTTTTTCATCTTTAGACCAAGTGAAGCTACACATCAATTGAAAAGGAAAGAGACCAACCAACAACAGATAGCTGAGAAAGTATCTCTAAAGCAGGAGCTCTTAGGCCATGACCTCAGCAAGCAAGAATAAATCCATAGGAGGGTGAACACGAAGTGCTATGACCTGCAGGTCCAGAACATAAATCACAGCCATACTAGATCTTGCTTGAAGCCAGTGAGCTATGGTGAGCGGAGTCAAATTGTTTTCTTTGCTCTTTAAGCGTTAGCAATGGAGCAAAACTAAAGGAGAATGAAGCTGTAATAGCTGGTATTTTTGAAATTAAATTTCTGAAGTTAGTTATTTATTTATTTACAGGAACTTATCAGAGTGGCTGATTGCTTTTCTTCTGTTTTAAAGTGAACAGTATTCATCGCCTACCTCAAGGTAAGAAAATGACCTTGCCATCTTACAGACTTGTGGGACTGACCCTGTCAGAAAAGCTCTCTAATTGTTAGGAAGAGTTTTCTTTTTAATTTTTTTGATTCTGACAATCAGTGAAGCAAAAGTTACAGACAAAAAAAAAATCCCTCTGAAACTTTGGAAGCTGCAAAGTCTTCACAATTGCTTGGAAAGAAGTGAGAACAGAGTAAAGCAGAATAAAGAAGTTTTCTTACGTATTAGTCAGGAAAGAATAACCCATGCCCATCTCTAGGGCTCCCAGTTTTCTGATACTGCGACAATTTTATAATTCCAGTGAGACAGCAAATATAACAACATGGTAAAAATGGCTTTGTTGAAGCAGTCTGTGCACGAGAGAGATTCTCTGTCTGCATTCAGGAGACCCGAGAGATGCTCTCAGCTGCACCTGGAGGTTTCCTCTCAGCTTTCATCTCTAAATCATGGGGACTCCTGCTGCAGTTTTGTCAGCCCTGGTGCCCCTGCAGGGCTTGCCTGCTGCCTTCAGGCAGTCTGGCTCCCAGTTAAAATTTGCTGATGACATCTAAGGGAGATGCTGAAAGTGCTGGCAGAGTGATGTGTGTGGCTGGGCTTTCTCCAAACTGGGGAAAGAGCTGAACACACAGGTACCTGCGTGGAGGTTTTCCACAGAGTCAAGCAGGAACAAAAGAGACAGTCCTCATTTCCACAGGATGGGGAAACAAAATGCAAAGCAGATGAGATTCTTTCTTTCTGAGTTTTCTGTAAGCAGGGCAGTGTTGTGGTGAATGAGCCAACCACAAGAATAACCAGGGGGCCAGAGAGCTCAGAAAAAGAGGTTTGGTGGGCTGGCTCCGAAGAGTAAAACCCCCCTCTGTGAGGATGGCTTCTGCCTTTGAATTCTTGTGATCTGATGTGGGCTCAGTCTGTCTCATTGACAGTGGACAGACACCCCTTGTATCTCCTAAGGAAAGGTAACCAGACCTGTCCCGCCTTTCCCCTCTTCCTATAGGTCTCTGCAATGTCATCCCCACTCCCTTCCCTGTATCCCTTTAAAGCCCACTCAGGCTACTATCTTGTCGTCTTCGTTTCCGGTCCCCTTCGAGGGAGCTTCTACAATAAACCCTTGGAATACCGGCCGAAGAAGCCACCTCTGCTCATTTGTTTCTGGTCACCCACGGGCTATTTATAAGCCCCAGGCACGCTAGGCTCCGTGCTCTCCACCGCCCGGGCTGGGAGGCTGGCAAGCGAGGCACCGAGGTGCCACAGGGTGTTCTCCCTTTGTGTTGGACACTCCTGGACAAGCTGCTGCCGTCTCAGCCCGGCCAGCGTGCTGGTGTATTAATATAGGGCAGAGGAAAGAAAGGTCTTGAGGACCATCACGGGCCACAGGACTGCAAGTCAGGACGAGCCAGCGGTTCTGTGCAGGGACTCCGTGGCCAGGCTCTACACCGAATTGCTGCAGCTCACAAAGCTGGCCAAGCCACACCGCCTAACGTCAAGCCACGATCTGTTCTTCTTCCTGCCTGTCAGCTGAGGCATCCTCCAGCCATATGGCTTGACTGTCTCAGTCTGTGGTGACTGCCTGTCCTAACTGCATTACGGAGATGGCAACTAATTTATGCATATATGATTTTGCTTTAAACAATCTAATGCTGACACTGATACCAGAGGAGAAGTGACTGCAGTGTAGGCATTTGCTAGATTAGATTTACTTTAAACGAGACAATTTGCTGCCATATGTCCTTCAGAACCCCAGCTGAAGGCTCATTGGACAGAGACTTTTTGCTGCCTACTGCCTTCAAAAAATGAGCCTTTGGAATTTTTAGAAGCATTTTATCTTTTTGGAAAGCACCACAACAAAATAAGAATAATAAATTAAAATATATGTAGGAAATGTAATAAGGAAACATAAGCGCTGCTTTAATCTAGTTGTTATTTAATCATTCTGGCATAATTACTACTGAAAAATAAGACTATAATCCCACCAGGTGAGTCACTAAAAGCTCAATTCCATGGTAAATCACTTTAGAAGATGATGTCTGAAGAAAGCTTAGCATTCTCCAAATTCTGAAATGTATATGCCAGCCATCACTTAAATAGCATCTGGGATTTATTTTGAATAGAAGCAGCCAGACACTTATGTTGGCAAGAACAGCTGAAGAAATATTTTAGACCTTGACCTTCGACATTGATAAGGAGACAAAGCTGCTTTCTATAGTATTTACTCTGAATGCTGTTTGTCTTTCTGCTTAGCTGCTACCTCCACCTATTCCTTCTGTTTTCTCATGTCAACCCTAACACGTTTTCTCCATTAATCTCTTCATATTCTTTTCTCCTGTATCAGCTCTTTTTCCGTCTTTGTTTTTTGTCTCTTTGTTTTTAAAGCTAAATGACTGGTTTTTCCTTCTTCCCATTTGAGTTTAAAAACACAGAATTCACCCTGGCATTTGCAGACTAACACCCTGCATTCATGTTACAGTTCATACTATCCTCAGAGCATAAGCTTTTGGGAACTTGAACTATCTTCCCATATTTCTCTGTATTCTGTAGGGCTGGGATCAGGGCCTGCTGTACCAGGGATAATAATAGCATAATAACAGCATTTTCAGACATCAATAAGACAAAACTAAGTATCAGAAGTTCTAATTCATTTAACTAGATATTACCTTTGCCTATGCACAACTAAGAAGTAGAATAACAAAGACTAAATGGCAGCTTTCAGTAAGGTCTTTATATATTTATCTATGGCAAAGGGACATTTTATCCTGTGTATCGATATATTAAATCATTATGTACTTTAAAATAATTTGCCATTCCAGTACCATTCTTTCTTTCTTCACCTTAACTCATCTGGCTAGCTGACCTGCTGGCTAATGCACCTGTCTTCAGCACAGATATGGGGACTTTCATAGTTCTCATTGCTTTGCCACAGTTTCTTATAAGCCTCTAGATATTTAGTACTCTAAATATTTTTTCTTTTCTGAGGCTCAAATTGTAGTTCTCCTGAAGACAACAACAAAACACACTGATTTGTCAGTGACCACAGTGGCACAGGTACTTTTCAGACTCTTCAGAAATGGTGTCTAGGCCTCTGTTCTGTTACCTAAGATCTCTGCTGGAGGTTGACATTAATCTAAGCAGCAATTGGAACTTCATCTAACGCAGGTGCTTTTTGCACTCCACCATCTCCATGTCCATCACCCTAGGTGTCCCTGCATGGGGGGCATGGATCAGCTGCAGGAGCAAAGAGGAAGGCTTAAAGTGAGAACAGGAGCACTGCTCAGGGACTATACACGTAAAGCTTCGTCCAGCTAGGCCTTACCGCCTAACAGAATTTAGAAATGTGCTACAGTTGTCCATCCTGCCCACTCGTGGTGAGACCACTCAGCTGTGCCAGTGCCAGGCTGAAAGACCCAGAGCTTGGCTCTACGGCCACTGTAGAGCGACGGGGCCTCTTGGTCCTGCTCCCACAGGGACTGTAGCTGTGGTTATTTTCCAAAGGCATTTAAGATTTGCCACAGCCAAGGCATGTTGGAGGTGGCAGCAGTCTAGGCTGATCCCAGGGGCTGTCAGGGATATCTGGGCGCAGAGCCCGGTGTCGGAGGAGGGGTCCCTGTGCTGGCAGCCAGCACTCCAAGGCACACTGTGTGCGCAGTCACGCCAGCCTGGCACCCCAGCTGTGATCTGCAGGCTCACCTGCACTCGTGTGCCAGGGACAGCTGCCAAGTCTGACCTCCACAGTGTCATTAGAAGACTGTGCTGTGACAAACAATGACAAAAAGCCTTTGTCCTGTATAAATTAGAGAATCAACAGAGAATGTGGTTTTGAAACCATTGCATCCACTGAAAGAAAGGAATAGCACTGAGGCACTTTTATTGAAGCACAAAATATTTCAATGTACATTTTTACAGTCTCTGAATAATTTAGGAATGAAAACTGGATAGAACTTGCCTTATTATTCCCATACTTTGTCAAGGTTATCTTCATTACACAGTGGTTTACCACATATAGGAAAGCTGTAGGTTTGATTGAAAAAAGCTATTATAACAGCCAGAAGCCCCCTGAATTATATGTGCCCATAAAAACCATTTGCAGCAGCTTTTACTGCATTTTTCTTGCATTTAAACTCTCTGTCGGATTTGGATATCTCAGAAGTCAAATACTGTTTTAAGATGCATTGAGTATGGAAAGGAAAAAGTCGACATTTTGCTAATAAGAAAGTTTTTAAATTTGAAGAAACGGTGATGTGGAAAACTAGTTTTAGCACCAAACAATTGACAAGGATACACTGAATACCAGTGTTTGGACATATAGGTCAGCTGCACAGAGTCTATAGGCCTGGCAGGCTACATAGTTTAAAATCTGTTTCTCAGCTGACCCTTCAGTGTGCAAGAAAATGCCCTTCAGTACAGTCCCCTGAAAACTGCTAGGAGATTGTGCCTTCTTTAATGCTTGAGAGGCTATTGACTAATATGTGATTCATAAATCCATTTCTGGTGCTGACTCGTAGAGGGATATGCGGACTGATCGTGGCCTTGCATATATTTTCCAGTTGCAGAACTATCAGCTCACCCGTGTCACCATCCACCTCAACAAACACCATCATGAGCAGAACACATTGCCCTCTGAGGCTTCTCCTTCTGGAAAGACAGTCTGGAAGAGAAAACAGCTCCCACTGTACACAAAAGAAAGGGACAAAAGAAAGGGATCTAGGGAAAGAGGAGGAAAAGGAGAAACGAAGGAGCCACGAGGTGTATGTTCAAGGTGTGTATGGAGGGTAGGTACATGAGTGAGAGGTTTACAAACTGCTGAGATTGTTATTGCCAGTAGTTTCCATTCACCAGATACTTGAAAAAATCCATCATTTCTTTGATTCAATTTTCTCGATTCACAGCATCGAGGGAAAAGCAAAAATTTTTCCTGAGTTCTGACAATCCCATTTTATAAACAAGGAAGCCTTGTGCCGTGACAGCACAAGCTGCATGCATTTTGAATCTCATGTTCAATTTTCTCAAAACAAAAAGGCTTCTTAGGCTTTTCCAAATAATGGCAGATAAAACTGTGCATGTGTGTGTATGTGCATACATACACAAAGTATTTTTCAAAGGTTTTTGCACATGCAACAGGAATGTTACAGGCAAGAAAAGCTGGCTTGAAAGAACTGGGGTTGCTCACTGAGAAAAAAAAATAAGAAAAAAAAAAAGAAGAAAAGTCTCTGACTTACATGCCTATAGAGCAATTACAGGAAAATGCTTGTATTTTAGCTACCAGCCTCCCAAGCCTTACTCTTAACAGCAATTTAGAAATTTATGATGTCATTATTATTATGGTTGTTCATCCTACATACTTCAGTAACCTACAGTGCATTATTATGGGTCTCCATAAATAAAATTCTGTCTTTTATATATGCAACATCCCCCCTACAGCTTGCATTGCAAATTCCATTCCAAATTGTGCAAATTCTGAGGTGCTTAAACTTCTGCAACACATAGGAGTTTAGCAGATTTACAGTGCAGTAAAAAAATAAAAGTCAACAGCATACCACCAATCTGTTCAAAACCAGACAGCCAAGAAAACATGTATACTTCCCAGGCTATTGCATATGCACAGCACTTTTGCCTAGCACTGCCTTCCTAGCTTCAGATCTATCTTTCCTCTTCATGCCACCCAAAATCATATTTGCAAATGGCAATACAAATAATGCTGAAAATAGATCTCCTTGCAAATGGTTACGGTTTGGGAACCTACACACTTTTCTTCCCGAGCATCAACAGGTTGCAGTCCCACTTTGCCAGGTGGAGGAACCCAAGCCTCCTTCAGACCGGTGAAGAATAGAAAACACGAAATATTTGCACAGCAAGAAATGTTTACACCATTGTCCCTGGTGGGAAACCCACCAAAAAAACTCTGCCTGACACACTAAGGCAGTTCCTTTTAAAGGAGTATCTGCTCGTTGGTGGGATGCAGGGCAAAGAGAATTGTGGGCTGGAGCAGATGAGACATTTAGGATCATGCAATATCTATTGGATGCTTAGGGGAGAGAAGGTGGGATGACAAAGGGAGAGATAAGAGCAGATCGGGAAAGAACAAGCATAGGAAAAGTGTGAGGAAGGAAGATCAAAGGATGCACTCACATATAAGCAGGCAGATGAGCAGTTTATTTGGCAGAACATTATGCTTGATGGCTACATTATGTTCTATTTTCTTATTAAATCCTTCTTCTAACTCAGTGTTGGGTGAGCATGCCCCTGTTCAGAGCAGGGGCAGGTGCAGACTGCCAGGGATGTGGGGCAGGACGTGAGCACCTTGGGGTGAGGACAGGCGAGGGCTGGCTGCTGCAACACCCGCAGTGTGTGCGTGGGCGTGAGAGCTGGAGAGCTTCAGGTCACAGGAGCAGGCAAGTAGGAAACAGAAGAGCTATGAAAGTGGTTTTTCCTTCCCTGAGGATGGGTGTCAGGTTCAGGAGTGGCTGGAGCTGGAGTTTGGGATGAAACGAGCAACCTCAGCTTTGCTGCAGAAAGGGGAGATCTTCTGGGTGCCACAGTCCACCAGCTTCAGCTACCTCAGACATGGTTAAGCTATGGGATCAGTCACCCCGGTCCAGTTAGGGACACAGGGTTGTACCAAACGTAACTGCTCAGCTGTGCTGGCTGCAGTGGCTGGACATTGTCCCCTTGCTCCTACTTTCCTGCTGTAAAACAGCAACAGGAAGACTGTCCAGACTGCCATGCCAGCAGCACTGTATATCTTGTCCTTAGTCCTGTGACAAGTCTTTCAGCTCCATAAGACAGCTGTTGAGGAGAGAGACTGAAGTACAGAACACTCAAGAAACCATGTGATGACTGTGATGGAATTAGCTGCCAGTCATTACTGCTATGCTAAGGAAGAGCAGACCTGCTGGCGAAAGGAAGCAATCGAAACAAGAATGCAAGTCTTAATTTTCTGTCTTTTCTTAACTGACTTCAAGCTCTAATAAACCTCTTCAGATTTTCTCCTATGAAAAAGAACATTTTTTTAAGTAGCCATATGATTTCAGCTTAAAAGTACAATTTATCCAGATATTTATTTTTTTTAATTCAAAGTGAGTTAAAGATACATCTAACAGAAGACTCCCAATGTGTAAAATCAAGAGATGCATTTTTATAAAATCTACAGAGCAGAAGACAAAATACACACACACACACACATTAGATAGATAGAAATGGATATATATATCTGAGCTATTAAATCTTCCTAGTACACTAATCATAAGACTTTCACACCAATCAAATCATCACTTCAATTCCCAGTAAAGCAGCTTGGGACAACAAATGAAATTTGCTGAGCAACCAGAAGGCCAACAATTTTTGACAGTGATAGTCCAAAAGGGAAGGAAGCAAGTTACAGAGATGATCTTACATCCTTGAAAAAGTATTTTCAAATTTGATTAGGTAGCAATTAGGGTGAGTGCCTCTGTCGATTTCAATCATTATGGTGAACTGCAGAAATACTGCTGAACTTGGAAGAATCCAGGATTTAAAGTAATTTATAATGCTCTAGAGAACCGTTGCAGATCTGGATAAACTATACAACAATCCTATTTCCATTAAGTATTAATGGGTCTGGTCAGTCACATCTAATAAAGGAAAATCTGACTATTGTCTTACATTACATGATACTCCTAGAGCGCAGTGTAAGAGAAGAGTTAGCATCCTAGCAACTTCTCCGCCTTCATTTAAATTCATGTGAAATGGACGCCAAGCTGAGGAAAGGATTTCTCTAACAGCAACACTCTGCCAGACTAGTAAATGTGACTGTCAGGAAGCACTGCTTCTGGGCCTGTCTGCAAGTGCAAATGGCTCATTTGGAGGGACACCCAAAGCTAAGCACAAGTGCAAGACTGAAGGTGAGACTGGAAACTGCTATTCAGAAACAGGGAGGAAAGGCAGATTATCGTGCCAGGAGGAAGCAGAAAGGATTGATTAGATACTCCTAGAAATTTACAGGATAAAGTGCTTTTCATGCATGGTCCCTCATGCAACCTCTCCCTGTCCATAATACACCATTTATAAGCTGAACCCTACTCTGC
Source organism: Callaeas wilsoni (assembly GCA_013398955.1). Lineage (NCBI taxonomy): Eukaryota > Metazoa > Chordata > Aves > Passeriformes > Callaeidae > Callaeas > Callaeas wilsoni. The sequence goes on from VWPU01010416.1 coordinate 31,531, forward strand.
CTCTTGCTTCTGCTCTGTGTGAGGGCAAGAGGGAAACTGAAGGTTTTGTGAAGAATGAATGGCCATCCACAGGAAGTACCATGTCAACACTCAGATCCCTTTTTCTGCCCAAGAAGACAAAAGAAAGCAGCTAGATGCATAAATCTACTCTCTGCATTCCAGGGTGTGCTGGTTTGAAAGCAGAATCAGTGAGAAACTCCAAGTCAGAAGTACAATTTAATAGGAAAAACTAAAATAACTGCAATAGTACAAAAAAAAGAAACCACTGACAGAGTCAGGATACAACCTGACACCCTGACAGTCAGGGTGTTGGTAGCAGTCCAATAAAATAGTGGCTGCAGTCCTCCAGAGTTCTGCTGAAGATGGTCCTGTTGAAGCAGTGATCCTGTAGAAAAGGTCTGGTCTTCACCTGAAGGTCCAGTGGTAGCTCTTGTCCTCTGGGAATCCAGTAGGTAAGGGCTGCGTCTGGTGTTCGAAGTCTTAGCTTATATCCAGGATGGGATGCTGGGTCCCTCCCTCTGGGCAGAGCATCTCACAATGGGAGGATGTAATTTTATCAGTCAATGTGGTGAGACTAGATGGCCCATTAACAGGAGATATCTCCCCTAGAGGGAGGATGGGGCATGGGAGAGATAAGGAACGCTGCCCCACCTGGTTTCCACAGCTGGCCTATTAACAGAAGATAGTCCAGAGAGAGGATGCAGGGGACACAGCCCCACCTAGTTTTAACAGCTCCTGAAGATGGTAATAGAATACACTGCAACCCAGGACACAGGGTGAGCAGGTGCTAACTGGGGTTTTGCTCATCTGTGTTACGAAGCCCGTAACAGAGCTTTCCGTAGACAGGACCTCATTGCACTAAACTGTTGCAGTCATAGAACAGAGATAGTCTCCCTCCTCAAGAGACTGCAAGAGATAACAGATAGATAAGGCAGAGGGAGTCTACAAGTCTAGCAAAACGAGTTGGGTAATATTAGTTAAAATAAGAAACTGTGGTCTGAGAAATATCACAGAGTTCTGATGACCCTGGACTGGAAATCTCTTCTCCCTCCACATCTGAACCATCAACCTCCAAGCTGGCCTATCGACAGCTTGAATGCATCAGTGATCATCAAGGACTGATGCCAACATTACAATTCTTCACTATAATAATTTTCCTCTATTATTAAGAAAGATCATACAAGCAAAATTGGACCAGTATTAAATGAATATATTCATACAATTTATTAATCAATGTCGTAAGTTTACAACCCAATCTATTCCAAAAATAATTGTACCAAAATAAACATAATTAAAACCACCCAAGCTGACATATGTCAGGACAAAGTATGTATTAGTAGATAACTACTGCTGATTGTGAATCATATAACAAGAACGGAAATGAAACTTTTTGTTAACTTTAAGAGGTGTCATGCCTACTTCTGATTCTAATCTAGATTATATTAATCTTGCATTTTAATGAACTGAGCCAACAAACAGACACGCTAACAGGCAGCTGTTCACAGGAGCAATACAATTTAAATTTTGTGTTTGTTTTCCACACTCTGCTGTACATCTGTGAAAGGAAAAAAAAGACAGAAAAAAAGGTCAATTCCATATACTACATGGCTACTTAAGCACTTCATATTATACCTTCCAGGAAGACTGTATTTTTTTTCCACCCAAAGCCTGAACTTGCTGATTATGTTTCTGAAAGAAGCCAGGAGGGATAACCCAGCACTAGACTGAGAAGTAAGTTTCCAATATTCAAATTCTCTCTCTCTGCTAGAGGGAAATCCACATTTCATTTTTTAAGAAAACAGTCTCCTTGAAATTAAATTAGATGTCAAATTTTCAATTAATATAAAGCAAGAAAGCACGCTTGTAATTTTTCCTTTTCCACAGCAGTGGTTCCCAGCCAGCTGAGAGCTCAGCACTTGAATGTCCCTTGGAAGCTGCTTGGTGATGCAGCCAGCACAAGTTTAGAGCTTCTGAAAGCCAGCACCAGACTGGAAGGAGGCACATTGTCTGTGCCCAAAGCATGTGGCCCCTACATCCACATGGCCCCTTGACAGCTCTTCTGTTCCTCGTGCATTCTGAGACTGCCCAAACAACGGAAGCCTGCGAGGTGTTGCAGGTGTCCGAGCTGAGCCTGCCCCACATGGTGCCCTCTATAAAGAGGCTTGCCAGGTGACACCACAGGTTACAGCAGAGGTCAGCCTGGCACAGCCCCTGGGGCATCCTGAGCCTCGGGTGGTCACTGCAGACAGCACAGGGCAGCTGCAGCGCGGGCTGCACTGCTTCTGGGAGACAGCTGTGATCCAAAGCTCCCGCTGCTCGAGTAGAAAACTGAGCGTGTCGGAACATCTCCTTTCCTTCCACCAAGCACTGCTGAACCTGCACCCTGCCATCCTCAGGAAGAAACACAGAGCAGGTCAGTGGTACCAGTAACTCAGCACTGCTCTCCCTCTGACAGCTTCTCCAAATTCTCATGTCAAACAGACCACTAAGCCTCACTTCACACCCACAGGCTCCTTTTTCAGCTCATTCCCCAAGAGTCTAAAAAGCTGCACAGTGAACTCACAATGAAATCATATCTTTTATGTTGATATGACTAAAAGACAATTAGGACACTACTGGGAATGTTGATATGGAAACTCCTGTACTTGTTTTTCTGCAAAGACTAGAATGTCAGAACCCATCAGCTACTGCTAGGTAGAAGGAAGGGAGTGAATAATGAGCTCAAAATAATTTTTGATACACAAATCTAGTGCTTGATAATACTGCTGATATTTAGCAATATGCTGAATGCTGTGAGAATTTATTTGAATATGGAGATTTAGTAATTGTAGATACACCTTCATAAAGCAGATATTTTTAAAATAACAATTCACTATGTATATTACTTGTTTCATGTACTATGTCTGCCTTTAGAATGTTTAATAAAACTAATTTTAACATATTTTCATTTCTGGCCCAGCTGTGCCTGAGTTGTCACTTTGCACAGATTCTGGACCCAGTCTTATGTTTTGCATCATTCTCACTTCCAAAGCTTCTGCAGCAGAAGATAGAAGTGCCATTCTTGTCTTTTATCGTCACTCGTATAAAGAAGAGTGGACATAAATATTTAATAATTCTGATAGATCACTGAGACTTTATTAAAAAAACACCAAATCTTATTTTCTTTTTCTATGTATTTTTCTTCCTCTGTATTTATCATTTCCTGTTCACCCCTCCTAGCAAAGTTAGGAAGCATTTGTTTAGGTCCTAGTAGTGTCCATATCAAGCACTTCTTAACAACTAAAATTGCTAGTTTTGACAACCTCAATTTTATTATTATGTCTGCCTTGCCAACAAAACACTGCTAACCTAGACAAGCTTTACTTCTCAACTTTTACTTTAAGCCAGTCAAAAAAGAAACAATTTTCAAGTTGTGAAAGCGCATTGCCATACTCTTCTCTGCTTCCCAGTTTATCACAAAGATACACTAAATGTTATGATTCATACAGTGAAATGTAATGTATTTAAGTTTAAATGAAAACTACAGCAGTGACTAACTACCAGAAGAACAGAAATAAGAGAGAATTTGAGTTTCTTTTCCTGTAGTTCTTTCCTTGATCAAGTCTAACCACATTTTTCTTGCACCTACAAGTGTCTCAGATAGATAGATGATACTTAATGGCCTGCCTTGAGACATGATTTTTAATCCTCAGAGGGAGAGACCGGGAAACCCTCAAATAAAAAAATCCCAACGTTGATTTATAGATTATACCTCTCTTCATAACCCTGAAAGAGGAGGAAATACATTTTTTTGATTGTAAAGAATTTAAATGAGCATAGCTTTATGATGGATTCCAAACTACACATGAATGAGTGAGATGAAAACACGTTTAGAAAAGCAGTGCATTCTTATTCTCACCTGGACTGGCAGATCAAAGGAGGCAGCTTTAGTTATTCTAATTGAAAGCTATAACATCTGCAAAAAGCTGCAGTGTAACCACAGATAATAAATTTTAAAAAATCGAAAGAATAATTAAATTGTAATTCCTGCCTAGAAGGTCAAGTGAGTAGCTTCAGTTTTAAGTCAAATGTGTTAAAAATCAGTCATCTAACTTAAGTTATTAAAAAGTAAATTAAGCAAATAAGGAAGTGAAACTACCTTGTAAATAGTTTAAAAGATAATTCAAAGCCAATGGTAACACACTCTTTCTTTTTTTTTTTTTTCAAATTAAGAAGAATGCTTAAAATCTTTGAAAAAGATCTGCCCATTGAAGCAGTTCAGTGATCTATAAACTAAAGGAAGTATTTTTTGAGGCATTTCTTAACATTGTAGTTAACTGTTAAGAGGTAAACAGAATACGCTAAAAACTGAATTTCAGCATTTCTAAAATGAACCATTAGATTGATGTTCACCTTTGAACAGCCCAACGAACAATCCTACCAACAGGTTCTCCTCCTTCTTCATTACTCACATGACTCTTCTTGGCTTTCAATATCATACGAAAAAAAATAAAGAGAAAACAATATGGAAGAGAGTAAAAATGTGCTAGAAGAAGGTAGAAATGCACCTCTACACACCCATGGCATGGTCTATACCAAACAGCAGGCACGTGCCTAATCCAGAGCCACTCATAAATAGCTCATCTGCCTTCCTGGCTCTCAGCTACCAAAACCTTCTGTCCATTTCAAAAGGAAAAGATTAAATCCCTCTCTTCTGGATTGGCAAAGGGACCCATGAGCACTGCAAATTCACAGAGACAAAGTTATACCCACAGTTCTTCGGCTGTGGAGCAAGACTCGCTTCTACTTACCCGAGTTCTGACAGTCCGAGCCAACAACTACATCCAGCTACAATTTTTAGGTAAAATAGCACCAATGAACATATTCATAAAGCCAATTAAAGCTCAGCTGATTCTTCTAGGTTGAGAACAATTTGCATTCAGTCTTAGCTTTGGAAAGTAAAAATAATGATGTGGATAATTTCTTGCTATTCATTAAGGACAGTGGATATTTTTATCCTGTTGGACATTTCTGCAGCATTTAGAAACACTATTTCAGGATGACCTGGTGTTATCTGACACAGAGAAAAAAATCCATGCATAATGTATCAGAATGTTTTTCAGGAACATACAAAAGAAGCAGTGACAGCCAGCTGTACCTCCAGTGCTATAGCCCTTCTGCATGGGGTATAAAACAAGATCCTGTGGAGAGGGGAAGGACTGGTGACATTGTGTGAGCCTAGTCAGATAAAAAGCATTAAAGTAAACATCTGCTGGGTATTATATAGCTCTGCCAATGCACCTCCGTGTAAAATCATCCCACTGTTACCAGGACCTGTTTCCTTCTATGATGAGTTCATAAATGAAAACCAGATTACTGAGGTTGAACACAAGGATAAAGGCTATAGCTCAAGGGAAACTTTAAAGTAGCCATAGTCTTTCTTGTTTGAAAATACATGCCGCTTGTAGTCAGGCTTTTTCTGTAAGGGTCACACTAATACCAAATGCTGGTATGGTTAAAAAGCACCATGCTATCCTAACAAATATATCTGGCTTTATTCATCATTTCACTATCACTTTTCAATGATAAACTTGTCCATGAGTGCATTAGGAAATTGCATGAACAGGAATATACAAAACCTGACCTAATTATCTTCTCATTAACTAACACTTGCAGTCTTTAAATATACAGGAGTCTAGGACATACCTGAATGTCCAAGTTGAATAATGCCTTTAATAACCTTATACTGGCACAGCTGAACTTTTTATTACTAAATAATATGCCAGAGTTTCTCTTAAGGTAGAGAACAGAGTCTGAGACTCCAAATCAATTCCTGCAGGAGCTGTAAAACAAAAGAAGTAGTGAGTAAAGGTTTATGGTATTGCTCAACACACAGTGAGAGCATCTAGTACATTTAAGTACACTGAAAGTGTACTGAAAAGCATCTCCTTACCAAAAGAACACAGTCTTTGCATACTCTGAGGAGACAAGAGAAACAGAATGATGAAAATACAAGCAGTGTGTGGGAAACCTGTAAACGCATTACTTGATGCACCACTGGCAAGCACAGTGTAAGACAGACCGTTGTGTATATGACCAGAATAAGAGCTCAGGTACAGTATTTGCAGCAGGAAAGTAAAAATTTTGGTTTAATACAAATTTGCTGCTAGTACAACTAGGATTGTCATTCAGGGTTATTGCTAATGGAATCACAGAATCACAGAATCGATTAGGTTGGAAAAGACCTCTGAAGTCACAGTCCAGCCTTTGATTGAGCACCATGTTGTCAACCAGAGCATGGAGTGCCATGTCCAGCCTTTCCTTAAACACCTCCAGGGATGGTGATTCCACCTCCCTGGGCAGCCCATTCCAATATCTAATCACTCCTTCTGTGAAGAAATGTTTTTCTGATATAATGTTATGAACCATAAAATGAAGGTAATTAATCAACATTCCTCCAATATAACTCTAAGTTGTTTTCCATAAAATTATGCTGATTATATATACATATATAATTTTTAGTAATTAGACACACACATATATATATACACACGTATTGATAACATCAAATTCCCTAATAAACTGACAATTACATAAATTGATTTCTGATAGATATGCAGATATAAATGCAGGTATATTTGACATTAAATTCTTTAGTGTGATACCTTAAAAATGTCTAAAAATTAAGTCTGACTAAAATTCTAAATTAAAATTATAAGACAGCTTCTTCTTAGGCAAAATAACAAATGAATCTAGTGTATATTGTAGGGATTTTCCATCGAATGATATGGGTTACAGTTTTACCTACAAGATTCTGGGGATTCTGGGCACGAAAATTGGAAAGATATTTGTTTTTTTCCACAAAATGCTGTTCACAAAAAAGATTTTTTATCTGTAGTAGAAGCAAGGCAATCTCTAATAAGAAAAGTATCATGCCTAGATTAAAGGACTATGACTGTGACGAGTTAGGGGAATCTTGCAATTCTGACAGCTAACTGATAGTATTGACTCACGTTATAGCTTCTCATTACAGTGAGAGTAGATTGGCCTTTCCTAACTAAGTAGATTGGTCCCTTCACACGAGCACCTTGTGACAGTTTAGGTGATTTTTCCAACTCTGTCCCTCAGTCCATATTTTGTGTTCAAAGACTCTTCTTTAGACTTATTTCAGGGCCACACACCAGTTTTCTTCAAGCTTTTCTCAGCCTCAGGCATCTCATACTTCTCAGCCCACATCAATATTATATAAAGACCCTCTGCCAAGATCATCCAATTTCCTGAGAAATCTTGCATTAGCATATGTTTTGAAAGAAAACATTTGTTTTAATTGCTCTTACTTTACTCCCTGGCTTCAGATACATCTGGAGATGGGAAGTAGAAGCAGCTTTTAGTTTCTCTCTAGGCAGGTCTAGGATAGGCTTGCAATCTGGAAAGAAATATGGCCTCAGAGGTAATCTTTGGGTTTCCCCAGAAGCTCCTGCACGAAGATTTGCAGTGTTTAATCCCATTTATACCAATATACTCTGCAGGTATATTTTTAACTTCCTGCTAAATAATTATTTCAGAATGCAACAGCATGGTATAGAACATATGTTCTATGCAAAAAATAATCTCTACAGATGTGCCAGTTTGGACACAAATCCAGGAGGAAACAACCCGAGAGGGGCATCTCTCTCTCTCCCGCTCCTGCCTGCCAGGCAAGCAGGCCCCGGCAGCACCTCCCCCACGGGTTCGGGAAAATAATTACTCGAGTGAAAGTGAAAAAAACTATTTATTTAACAAACAGAGTCCCCCGCTGTCACGGGGGAAAAAAGGATATTGAAACCCCCTCCCCTGTCCCCTAAAAGAGGACTATGGATTTTAGAGTTCTTTCTGTAGGTAAAACCTGCAGTCCTGAGCTGGGCCGGGCCGGCCAGGCAGGGTCCGACGATCCCCCTTGGAGGGTCCCGCCGAGCAGGTCCAGAGATGACAGCCGGTCTCAGATGAAAAGCAAGCCAAAAACAGTCCAAAAAGGAACAGAAGCCGCTGAGGCAGATCACAGTCCCTTCTCCGCTGAAAGCCAAAGAGACTAGAGAGCAAAAGTCCTCTAACCAACCAAATGCTGTCAGAATCGGGAGAGAAAAGAATGCAAAACATTCTAGTTACAAGGTCAAGCTAGCTGCTTTGAAGAGTTCTCTCGGCTTCTCTCTCCCCCCATTGCAATTTAAAGGTACACTAGAAATCAAGCAGGCGATGGGGAATACAGTATGGTCATAGAATCACCCCAAGACAACAGAAAACATAAGAGATCTGGATTCATCAGTGCAGTCATGCTATGCTCGCCCAGCAAAGGCATCACAGCTTGGCCCAACTGCTTTTTCCCTGAAAGCCCCCAAGTACTCATTCAAAAACGGCATTAGTAAAATCTAGCTTGCACACACTAAAAGAAAAACAGCAAGTGTTTGCGTTTCACTGTGCTTCTGTCCATCACTGTCCTGTGCTCCTCAGGGGGAGCAAGAGCCACCAGCGCTGCCATGCGCCCTGCGTAAGCCAGCCTGTGCAGCCTCGAAGGGGCAGCTTTGCTGTGGTCCTGCTCACTGCTGGCATCTGCAGGGCCTCTTTTGGGTCAGGAGAGGATGCTAGGTGCTGCAGGAGGGCTCTCAGTGGGCAGGGGTATCTGCTCCTTCTGGATGAGCCTAAACCAGAAACTGTGTCCTGAAAAGTTACCTAATCCGGTCCAACTGATACCAGGGTTTCAGTCCATGGGAGGATGCCAGAGTGGCTCTGAAGTAAACCTCTTCCTTTGGGGGTAAACCCACCAGGGCCTCAGTGCTGTTTGGCTCTATAAATCCAGTCTTAACGCGTTGCACAATTTGGTGACACAGTAAAAGAAATGTGGAAATACCATGGCAAGATGGACCCTGGTTTCCCAAGAAGGGATTGAAAATTAGTGTTTCTTTGTTTTAAAACAAACAAACAAACAAAACCCCCAAACAACCAACAACAACAACCAAACAAAAAAATCCAAACCAAACCAAACCAAACCAAACCAAACCAAAAAACAAACAAAACAAAACAAAGAGAAAAGGAAGTGATACATTCTCTGGAAGTGTTCAATGCCAGGCTGGGTGGGGTCCTGGCCAACCTAATCTAGTGGATGCCATCCCTGCTCGTGGCAGGGGAGTTGGAACTGCATGAGCTTTAATGTCCCTTTCAACTGAAGCTATTCTATGATTCTGTGAAACAGAATATGTGTTTTATTTTACTGCAGATGGCAGTAGATGAGACCCTTCAAAGATCTATAAAATACCAGACTCTTACACTCCCTTGGGATCCTGGGTGTGTTGAATCCTCTACAGCCTCTAAAAAATTTGACCTACAACTAACAATATTATTTCTTACCTGTGTCTATCTGCAGACAAGCTCCATATAAACCTCATTTTATACCTCCTGGGTAGCTCAGGAACATTGTTCTTCAAAGCACAGTTATGGAGTGGTCTGATAACAACAGGAATGTACTAAATTGTGCCACTCTGGGAGTCTTCAAGGTGTTTGCTAGACATTTCTCTTCAAATAATACAAATACCAGCCTCACTCACCTTATAAGGTCAGAAGGAGTCACAACACAAAATGACTCAGCAGATGATGTGGTGAATAACTGTCAGTTATTTGTCTGGCACTGTTATGCCAGCTCTCCAAGCTACTGGGAAAAAGTAAATGTCAAAGGCACCTTTAACCCAGGAGCTGAGCTTTTTCAAGAGCTGGTGTTTAATATATTCATGCCAGGCTAAATAGAAAGGGTGACACAGGTAATCTGACTTCATCTGCTGCACCGAAGCACCATCTGTCAGTGTAATGAAGAAGGGCATGTTGAAGCCAGATTACATTCACCTGAAAAATAAAAAAATCACTGAAGTTTAGACCAGGCATCCAAAGGCCAATCCTTTCCCTGTTGACTTCAGGCCAGAATGAGATTATGAGCTGTCTTAATTTATCTCACTTCCAATTCTTGTAAGCAGGGAAATAGAAACCTAAATAAAGTGAGCAGTAAATACTTGCTGTGGTGTGCAGAGAAACAGAACTCCTCTCTGCCCTCTCAAATATCTTTTGAAACAGAATTAACTTGGCTGCTATGTTTCTGTGCATCTCCAGAATAAGATACTACACGCTGGTAGGGTCATCCTGCTGAAGAGAGAGAGGACTGGCAAGGAGCTGCAGGTTAGGGAGACAAAGTGGGGAAGCTCTGTTGATGTGAGAAGGACTGGTAACCCCTGGGGACCTGCAACCTGCACACCACTGCAGTGCCCCTCACTGCAGGAGCCGCCCTCCTGAGAGGCAGGAAGAGAGGGAGGAAATGTGCTCTTTCCCTGGAAGGTAGGTGCTCCAGTGGTCTCCTTTGTTTAACTGACTGCAGGGAAAAGGTTTAGCTCCTTCCTGCTGTGTCCCCTGAAATCTATTTTATTTGGTTGAAGATTGGACTTGATGATCTTGGAGGTCTTTTTCAAACTTTATGATACTTTGATTCTTTGATCTGTTAAGTCTTGCTGAACTTGTAGGGGTTTCCCATGTAGGAAATTAGCTGTGAGCTGTTCAAGCTGCAGTGAGTCTGAATAAAACTGTCAGAGTCAAGTAGCACTAGTAAGAGAAACACCATTTGGAAAGTCCACGACACTGAGAAAGCTTTTTTTCTTGTTTTTGAAAGCTGTATTTTAAGTGCATCATATCTAAATGGTATAACCTGATCTATGGGGTTCGAAACGTGTTTTGTACAATACATTCCCAGAGGCTCTTTGAGAGGAGCAGGGAGATAACAACGGGCAACAGAAGGTGAAAATAATGAGGAAGGTTTGGAGGACACCTTTTCTCCTCACAGAGTCCCTAGATAGCTGTTCACTGATTTTTTTTGCCATAGACTCTTGGAAGGAGAGTTTTTGCCCCTAATTCTTAGGATTTTCACAAGAATTTATGTCCCACAAAAGGGAAATCTTCATTCTCAAGACTGAGGAAGCTGACAAAAGCTCTACTTCTCCCAACATATTTCAGGATAGAAAAAAGCATGTCTAAGTGTGGAGACTGACTGGGATAAAACTTTCAGAAACCAGAAACAGAACTGATTCAGCATTATTACTGCTTCCAAACTCCTCTGCATGAAGGGATTTCTGAAAGCTGAACTCTTCTCCAGATGGTTTTGGGGCAATCCAAATATACAGAAAAGGACAATTTTTGCTCTTGCTCTTTTTCCCCTCCATATATGTATAATAATACATAATTATATTATATAATCATAAAATACTCTATACATTATATTATAAAAATATGTTATTATATTGTAATAATATGAAGCAAATATTATTAAAAAAACACTATGAAACTATGTAGTATATATATTCTATACCTGCTATAGAATAATGTATTAATACTTTTTCTTCACATATGGAAATAAATTTGCTATAACTATTGCTTTAGTTATGTCTACACTGGATTTTACTTTAAATCAAGTACATATGGATTTCGAGTACTTTCCCACCCGCAGAGTATTATGACTTTTGGCCTGGGTACCTCTTCGTTTTCAGCTCTCATATTGAAGACTGAGGTCATATATTCCCCTCTAAAGTGTTTTTGTCCTTACCTCTCTTTCAAACCCTTTCGAGAGGCTGCCAGATGACCACAGTCACGAATGGCTACACTCCCCAGATTCAGGACAATGGGCAGTAGTTGGAACACCATCTAGCCCCACGTTAGGTGTGTAACCATCGTCTCCTCAGTCTTGAACCTCTCGATTTGGGACCATGGTACAGCTCTATCACTGACAGGGCTTGACTACTCAGCTCTCAACTCCTACTGCTTTTCAAGCATACCTGAAAATAATGTATTTCATTTTACAGTGAAGGCTTCATCATGAAAATCAGGGAATAAGAAACACTCTGAAGTTTACTCTGAAGACGGACTATCTGCAGCATTGGTTAGCTGTATACTGAGTACAGCTGAGACTGCAGTGCTCCTGAAGAAGTCTAGATGTGAAAATAAACTTTACAGAGCAAAGGGATTCAGTGTTCAAGGATGCATTTTGCAAATAAGATATTAACTTCTAATCAAGAAGAGAGACACCACAATCTTAAACCTATCCAAGTATAGAAAACACCCTGTTCGGGGAAAGGAATGTCAGAATTTCATTACATAAATAGCCATTAAACTAAAACAGAGAGCTTGTAATGCAACATAAAATACAGGCTGTAAACACATACTCCACAATGCACTTCACTTCTATTTCATTTTCCAGATTCACATCGAAAACCTAAATGTAGTTACTGTTGTGTGAATTTAGCAAAGAGAAGCATTAAAATCTTTTGTTGTTCTTTTGAAAGACAAATTGAAAGACAAAGTAGATGAGTTAAAATCTAGAAAGATCTTGTACATTTGGGTACGCTGTCACTTGTGGATGCACACATAAATACTCTCTTTGAAAGTATACATTACAGCCTGTGCATATGTATGAAGGAAATAATATATACTTACACAGAAATATATTTTCCTAATTAGTAATTCTCAAAATTAAAAATTATTTATTTTCTCTTAATTGTCATTTGAAACACATGAAATAAAATTTCAGAAAAGTGTAATTATAAATTATTTTTAAACTAGAAAGCATTGCACCTACCAGTATGTGGCTACAGAGTAGGACAAATAAGAAATGCATCTTAGTGAAATTACCTTGCTGTTGTACGTTGATGAAGAAAATGGATAAAAATGCATGATGAAAGGCTGCTTAACAAATTTTATAGTCTAATTCATTGGAGTGGACTATATCTCCCCTTTAGCAAACTCCTCTTGTTTTTCATGCATAGAGATGATCATTTATTTTTCTGTAAAAATACACTGGGTGCTGTATCTTTGTCTCTAATCTGAGAATTTTAGTGTGTCACCAAAAACACTCTCTGAAATGTCTTGTGTCTGATCTTTATTTTAATTGAAACAGGCTGGTAAAGTAATGCTCATACAAGCTGCTAATGTGTATGTAGTTTATCTTCATTTAATGAAATGTCAGGTTTAGGACAGGGGAATCGTGGAGTTTCCTAAGCTGTGAGGAATTTCAGAGTAATGAGATTGTGTTTCAAACACTGCCAGAACTGTCTGAACTTTCTGAAGTAGTCAGAAGGGCTGTACATGAGGTGAAACACTTTGTCTCTTAATAATTTTTTCCCCTTTAATTCTAAAAGGCAATTCTGAAAGGTGTGCTGTCACTGATCAGCATGTACAATTCACACTAAGGCCACTGGGAGCTGGTACAGAAATCAGCATCAGTGGATGTTCCCTAATACACCTTGTTCTCAAAATAATTGAAAAACATTGTTTTACTGTATAGTTCTTCCCCACAAAAGGAAAAAAGAAAAATAGCCCCTGCCCACAATGATTCTATTTCTTTTTTTCCCCCTTAGAAAATGCCAGAAATGTCAGTGTATGACCTTGCATGGGGAAGAGCACACTGCTGAATGGCAGCCTTAAAAAACAGCTTGCTGTGCTGCTACCTAATTCCTACAAAAGAGGGAGAGAAGTTAAAAGACAAACACGTGATAATTTCTGATTACATGGGGATGAAAATTCTCATTTTGATGCTCTTTTCTATCATAGAATCATAGAATATCCTGAGCTGGAAGGGACCCACAAGGATCATCGAAGTCCAATTCCTGGCCTCGCACAGGACAGCTCCAAGAATCCCACAATGAGCCTGAGAGCACTGTCCAAATGCTTCATGAGCTCTGTCAGGGCTTGGTGCTGTGAGCACTGCCCTCTGGGTGAAGAACCTTTTCCTAATACTCAGCCTAAATTATCCAACAGCTCAGCTCTCCTGTTGAATTACAGGTCAAATTATTTCAGCCTTTTCTGCATGGATTATTCCTAAACAGGGGTACATGGAGATGTTTGAATTATGACATGAACTGAATAGCAGGCAAACATCTAAAACAAAGACATGCTGCATTGCAGCAACACCACTGCATTCAGCTACAGCAGTTCAAGGGACTGCCCTATAGATTGTTCCAAGAAAATGACATCTCCCCTCCAAACCCCACCTAGGTTATTTTGCTGAAACTGCTGAAAAGCAGAACATTCTTCATAACAGGTGGAAGTTAAGTCTCCTGGGAGGCAATGAGACTCTTCTTGTTATCTTCCTGGTTGTTTGCATTCCATTTTCTTACCTTTGTTACTCAGAGGCATCTGTATATTTACCAATTTTGAACAATAACATGAAAACATACATAGTAAACTGAAGCTTTCAATATAGCTCCAGAAAAAATTTCCCTTCCTAAGGCAGAGTGGACTTCAGGACTTTTGACCTCAGTATTGTGAAGTACTGCAAATGTATCTGCTTACAGCATTTTCCGATCTATGAAAGGAGAAAAAAAAAAAAAAAGGAAAACTGAATTTGAAATAAGCTAGAGGCATGAAATAAAATGCTATAAATAAAATATATCTTTTATATCACAAAGTTCATGTGATTCAAAAGAAGAGCTGTGGGGAAAAGGCTATTGAACTTTCCTTGGAAGGTGACAGAAATAAATCTCTTACTCTAATTTATCAGCCAGTATGGGACCAGAGTCTCTCCAATCAGAAGACATTGAGATCTATATATGAAGTGCAGCAAAAAGAAAAGGAAAAAGAAACATCCCAGAAGTTCTAACCTTTACAAACTCGCGGACTTCAAACAGGCAAAAAAGAAAAGTTAATAGACACTGTAATAGAAGAACACTATTCTTTAGAGAGAAAAAGTCTCTGATACATGCTGATGGGTGTATATTCATCCTTTAAACCGACGAGATACTGTGCATTTATTCTAATACCAAAGTTTGAAAGTGGGAGAAGTTGTAAACAGTGGTACGATGATGTGGATATTAAGAACTCATCACATTGGGTTCTTAGACTCTTCTCACCATTTGGGATTTTTCCTTTTATGTCCCATTGACACGTCTGGGAAGAGTACTTTGGCTACCAGGACTTCTAAGAGTTACAAAACAGAATTGCTCTGTTTGAGTCTTAGTCATAAAACCTTGCTGAAGACTTTTTCATGATTTATCTGAAGCGCACCCATCTTGCTGACATCTGGGGCTGGGTGGGCGTGTACGACCCTGTGGTGATGAGGGCAGATGTCCCCTGTTGTGGTGAATGAACCAGCCAGGGGCCCACAGAGCCCAGAAAGCGTGCCGGTGTATTAATATAGTCCCCAGCAGGACACTCTGTGAACTCTGGTGCTGTCACTCCGAAGAGCAGCAGCCTGAGCATCTGAGGATGGGTCACCCACACTTTTCCCCTGCAGGAAGGGTCTGTCAGTACGTGGCGGGCCTGGGCCAATGCTCAGCACCCAGAAGGTGGCAAAGCAGGGTAACTGCTGAGTTATGAGCTACTGATTAACAGCTTGTAATAGCTAAATAATGTTAATGATGCCATCGCCCTCTAATTAGTGTCATGAGGTTTATGTAATGTCTCTTACTCTTCTTATATTCATGTAATTGAGCTCTATGAAGCATTTTTAGACAACTTGTTAATTTCCTAATCAAAGCATTGAAAACAGACTGTCAGATTTTTAACTTTAATTGTACTTGGTTAGTTTCATGCATTTAACATCTTGCAGGGATGTTTGTTTTGGCTTGAGCCACTCTGCAGTGCCACAGGTTGCATGTCCCCTGAGCTCCTTGTGCATTTTTTAAAGATCTCAGTGTTTCAGGTAATTGGACTGGGAACTGTTTCCTGTGCACTGGTTGCAGATTAAGGAAATTAAGGGCGAACAGTTAGAAAGGTGCGTTTCTGATTTAATTTGCTCTCTGGAATGACAGAGCTATTCAATCAATTTCGGAGCATTGCTATTATTCTGGAAGACTGCCAGCCAGGGAAGCATAACTAAATTTTTAGCTGGATTTGAAACAAACAAAATAGAACAGGGAAGCAATTGGCACTGTTGTAATATAAAAGAATTGAAGGTTTGCAGAACAAGCTGACTTCAATAGGTGTTGACTTTTAATTAAAGAGGAAGTCATCATTTTAAAAATCCTTTCTTTGCAAGGCATCTGAAGATCTGGACAAAGATAGAAGATGACATGCCTTTCTTTTTTCTTTCAGAAAGCAGAGCTATGAATAAAATTATATCACAAAGAAAGCAAAGGAAGAATTTTTACAAGTGGAGGGTAGATAAATAGGTATAAGGAAGTACAATTTTAATATTATTGTTATTGCACACTTGGCAGATTAAATAACAGAAGAGATTGCTGTTAATGAGGATAATGCTGCTTTCTTTGTTTCCTAACATCCATAAATGTAGTTTGTTCATCTTCTGGAAAAGAGTTCAAATGAATATGTATTAGACATTTGGTTGCTGTCATTTGATTATTTTCCTCTCTCCTTTATACTGAAGAATAATAGTAATGAAACTGGAGAACTGTATTAGTGGGTTGCTGACTGTCTCAAAAGCAGGAGTGCTGTAGCATGCCTTGCCATTGCTGTCCTGCCTTGGGTTAGGTTGAAGTTTGAACAACAAGCAGCCAATAGAATTTTATCTAATGTTTATAACATCAACTGTTGTCTGAAATAAAAAACTATCAGGTTTTCCCTAAATTTCCACTGAAAAAATGAAAGACTGTTTTCCTTTAAATTCATAAATACTGAGGAGACTCAAAATATTACGGTAGGCATTTTAAGTTTTGATAGATGCTCTATGACTTGGCTCAATTTGAATTATAAAGGAATACAGATTTGGCATGCTGAAAGAGTTAAATTTTATAAAATAAGAAATGTATATAAGTACGTGGAGGGGGAGTGTTAAGAGGATGGAGCCAGGCTCTTTTCGGTGCTGCTGAGCAATAGGACAAGAGGCAACAGGCAACCTGGTACACAGGAAGGAAAACTGAAACCTCCATGAATTTTGAAATTTCCAAGATTTAAGTCTATCGAGAATGTGTATGTCAAGGAAGGAGAAAAAAAAAAAGAGATGAGGAGAGAACACTCAGCCAATCAGTCCAATAAAGATACTAGGAATAAGCTTTAGGTTTATGAACAGGAAAAGAACAATTAGTAAGCTATATTAGCTACCAAGTAATGTAGGGCTTAAGCAAGAATTGCCAGAAGTCAAGCTGAGAGCTGAGACCTTACAAAGAAATGAAACAAACAGTTAAAGAAACAAAAATAGATGATAAAAAGTGGAGTTCCTAAGCATAAACCCAGCTGGGATAATCTAAGCAATTCTACAAAGTCAAATTAATACTCTCAGTTTTCATTATGAAAGTTTCAAAGGCATAAAGGCAAGATGCAAAACGAAAACAGAGATGATGAAACCACCATGTCAGAACTGAAAGGAAATCTCCAGGACCTCTACAGAAACCTGAAAGGTGCAGCAAAACAAATGTTAATTTTGGTAACAAAAATCTTGACAAACTCAAGTCTGGGATTAGTGGATATTCAAGGAGAAAGTATTTAAAGCAATAAAAAAAGGATTAAGAGATTGAGAAATTATTACATCTGGGAATCTGATGTCTAAAGTATGCATATTTTGGAATAAATTTTGAAGGAAATATTGCAAACTGAGAAGTAAAGGGGAAATGAGGATAAAATGTAACACAGTTCACCTAAATGTAACATAGTTTACCTAAAGGATATTGGCTTCCACCTCTGAAATTCTTCCATCTCTGGATTTTCTACGTATTTGATCTAGTGAAAATTTGTCAAATATTTGGCCAATTGAGGAAGATGCAAGCAATTAATTAAAAAGCAGACAAAGAACTGTTAAAGCAAAGGACTGTAGGGGAGATATCAGACTTGAGCTATTAACAATTACAAGATTTTGTTTAATATTTTGGCATTTAGTCCACCAAAAAAAAAAAAGAAAATAAAAGAAAAAAAAGAAAAGAAAAAGTAGACCATGACTGCTTTGTAAAAACATATATTAGAAAAAATATTAACAAGGGAAAACATGTATTAAAAAAATAATAATTTGAATATTCAAAAGATATATAAAATATTTTTAAGAGCAATTTAATGAAATTAAAAGACTTCTAATTCTTAGAGTTTTGGGTATTTGGGATGTAGAACAGCTTTCCAGTAGCCATCACTGAAGATTTTTAAAAAGTCAAAGCAAGTCTCTTTTTATTTATAATACTGTCCTCTGTAAGATTATGAAAATCTCTGTATTGTGCATTATTTGTGGTAGCAGATGGTTGGTTTTGATCACCTCAGAGGTCCTGTACAGTCCAAAGCACCTCAGTGCAATGACCTAACAATTTTACAGCTCCGAAAGAAAAAATATGCAGTAGATTTATACCAGCTCTGACTTCAACTCTGGCTTTCCAGCACTGGACTGCTAAGTCTGAAGGCATTTTTCTTGCATGTGCCATAGGATAACACAGCTTTCATCTCTACCTGAGCTGCCTTTCACCTCAAAGTGCTGGGGCTACCAGTTCGTGACACAGCACGAGCTCTCCTATAGCTCACAGACTTCAGTTGGAGAAGCAAAAGTTGGGGTTATTTTTAAGTTTTCCAGAAGATACAGTTTTTGTGAATACGAATGATGAATAGCATTGACAAGTAAGTACAACATTTGATTGGACAACAGCACGTGTGAATCAGAAAACCAAGGTCTGAAATGCAAATCAAAGCCACATGACTGATGTGAAAAAAACCCCCAGAAATAAGTATAAAAATCTGCCAGAGAACAATCAAGCTTTTCAGTTAAAATTCCCCAAGCACAAGCCAAGACCAGAAGTGATTAAAGTCATATGTTCTCCAAGTGATATTTTCCAAACTATTAGTATCTTAAATTTCATCTCCTGTGTAGAATGAAAAATGAGCCAAGTCTTTTAAAACATACTCGTTTAATGTATTTAGATATGGCACAAAAGAAATTAATTTCTTTCTTCATGTGATTGGCAGCTCCAATAAAAGATGTACTTTGACTTTTAAGAAAAATGCTTCTTACAGTTGTAAAATTGCATTTCTCAGTGCTGCATACATTTTTTTTAAGGAGGCCTCTAATCTTAACAACAGTTACATCAAGTAGAAGATGTAACCTGATTAAACCAGCTACTTTCAGGCTCTGAAAACTGATTTTTGAAAATGCTTTGCCCCAACTCTACGGCATCTTTGTCCAAGTAGAATTTTTTTTACTGTCTTTCACCCAGGGTGCACTCAGAAAGCAAAGCAGGCTTTGATCCTGAAGCCAAGTGACGGTGATGGTTTCCAAGGTCAATTCACTGATGTCAGGTAAAGCATATGCTGGCACGTCTCTCTTTCCCTCTTTGAGGACACATAAAGCGGTCTCTTCATTGTCTTTGGCCAACAGTTCCCTTTAGTTTGTGACATCTGAGCAGCTTTGAGATCTCATGCATCAGTAAGGAGTCCTATGCTATTTACAGGAAGGTAAAGATAGAAAAACAGAAATGTAAAAAAGAGAAATTTCACATCTTTAAGACACAAGGTGTGGTGGTGCATCCCTCCACAACAATCCCTCCACAATCCCTGGGCGTGGTCTAGGATCTCAGGAGTTCCTGACAAGCCTTGACCAGGCCGGCTGGGGGGTGAAGCATCTCTGGCTGTACCAGGGGCTCTTCCCTGACGCAGGTGGGAACAACACTGACTGCAACAGGAACATCAGCTGCCCGACCAAGGTGGGGAACAAAGGATAATCAGTCATCCCTGATGGCCTGTTGTTATCATGAATCTATAACAAGTCATTGTTATAATTGTAGTAAATCCTATTTAATCACGTCACGGTTATTAAATTACTGAATGATTAAATGCCGCTAAATCCTTTTGCATCTTTATCTTTTGTATTTGCAACTTTTCTCTTTTTTTACTGTGTAAATAATTCTAAATTGACTCTCATCTGATTTTCCTTGGTCTGCTTCACCCATGCATGAAATAATGAAGTGAACTTCGCCACTTTAACTCTGTTAAAGTTCCACTTTCACAAATTCATGTTAAAACCTGCTTTTTGCCAATATCTTTGATAGTGACTTTTTAAGTGGCTGACACCACTCATTAATGACATAAGGCCATAAGAACAGATGTAAATTAATCCAAATGTGCAGTGACCCTTAAAATCTGAATTAGCCCACAATATGGTGTTTGCTCAATCTAAATGAAGAAGAAAGGGACGTGCTTATTATTGTTCTCTTTGTGGTGTAACTTTTAGTATGTTGTACAGATATTTTCAAAATTGCTAGATGTTATTTTGTGTCTGCTTGTGCTATGAGGATGTATTCTTGTGAAATAAGAGTGGGAGATATTAAGGAAATGTCACTCGAGGAAGAAAAATGGAGAAAAAGCATTGCTGACAAGTATTAAAAAATTGCGTAGGAGCTCAAGACCATGTCTGCATGAAATGTGACATACCTTAACTCTGCTAGACACCACAATGGTTAAGAATAGAAAGCAACAGTTATCTAAGTACTAAAAGTTGTCTTCAAGGCCCCAGTTTGAAAGACAGAAGAGACATAGTGTTATTTTCTTCCCTCTTTCAGAGCTTTGAGAGGACTTTCAGTGGTGCTATTCAAGTTATGAAAGCAAGGTGCTGCAGGGAAACAGGCAGGAGCAGGTCCTCCTCCAGCCTGTGCTTCTTCTAGCCTGTGAAGTTCTAAGCACCCTGTTCCTTTCATAATGACAAGGTTTTATCTTGGAATCTGATGCAATACATATCAGAGGCACAACTAGGAAAGGTGGAAGAAAGAAAAAACCACCGACAGCAAAACTGAAATGAAGATAAGACAATTCACATTTGCTGTAGCATGTGTGTGGTAAGAAAGTGTTCTCATATTTGCAGGCATGAATCTGAAGATTGATGTAACTGCCCTGTCATGCGCTTCTAATCAGGAATCTATTGATCAGTTCAAGAACTAAAAGGCTTAAATTTGAATCACCCTTTTAAACTGAGATTCTTGCTCAGTAGCTCAATGTGGCAGCACATGTGTAGTACAAGAGGATTGCATGTATGTTCTACCACCTAAACAAGAAAAATCTTATTAGAATGTGTTTGTCTTGCATTCTTTTTTCTTATTTTTAAACACAAACAAGAATAAAATTCCAAATATCCCATTTTCAGTGTTGCAATTGAACCAATAAAGCTGCAAAAGCTCCACTGTCAGGAGCTCTGAAAATCAGGGCTACTTCAGAAATGGAAATTAAGGATATTGGATATTTTCTTGGATTTCAAGTTTCTGTCATACAAATTCCTTGTGCCTGCTTTGAAATCTCGCCTAATGAATGTGGAAAACAGAGGGTAGAGTTATGCCACAGGGCTGTTCCCATGCAAACAGCAACTGTGGGGTTCATCTCCGACTGAGCACAAGCTAACTCATTATCAGAGTCTTCAAAATTCGTATCAGGCGCATGCACAAGACAGTGTGCTTAAGGAAACAAAATTAGAAATGAAGCCTATACCATTGTCATTTTTCACGCCTTTAAAAAGATAATACAAACACTACTATACAGAGTAATTTGGATGCATTTTTTACTATGCCTGGCATTCTCAGAGGCTGTAAAATCTCTTTTTCATGAGCAACTATAGACATGGATTTCACAGAAAACAAATTTAAAAGAAAAAGATAGAAATCTCTGTTGTTTCAGATTACAAAACTATTTTGGAGATATTTGGAAGTAATGGAGATAACAGAACAGTCTTGGAAAGTCTGATACTTAGCCATCACTCTTAATAAAAAAAACAAATACTACCTGATCTAGTAAATTTACATTGCAGCAGTTATGGAAATGGGACAGGCTTATTTTTGTTCAATATTTTAAAATGTTTTCTCTGTCACATTTATTCAAAATCTTCATGCTTCTCTGCCTCTAGCTGTGAATAGGAGAGGACAGAGGGGTGTTAAAGAAAAAATTTGTCTCTGACTTGTCACAAAGATAAAATTTTGACCATTTGTTCTTTACTTCAAATATTTAAGCCTGAAATTCTTTCCTGTCCATTCTTTGTTCTATTCAAACTTTTATCATACAGGGACTCTTAAACTTTGCTGAAAGGCTTGATTGGCAATGTGCCATGTCCCCAAGTCTGCAGCTAAATTAAATAAAATAAAGCAGATTATCTCTGCTCTAATACAGAAGGACTGTGTGACTCAGATTTCTAATACATCAAGTTGCCTACTGAAACTGTTCTAGGAGATACATAAACACATGCTTAAATTTCTGTCTGGAGCTTAATCACGTTATTCCTTCTGCCTTTAGCGGGATTAAATCACGTGTTCATTGCTTGTGATTAAGCACTTTGCTGCCTTTTGCAGCTTTCTCCTCTCAGTGCCATAGGGCTTCACCCACAACCATCAGGTGCACAGGGAACGTCAGCCCCCGGGAGCTGCAGCGCGCGCTGCGGTGGATCCACCTGTGGCTGAGTGGGCCCTGTCCTCTGTGTCCCTGTGGTGTGCAGAAGGTGTTCTGAAATCAGATAGCCCTTACCCTGCACCACAGCTCCTTCTCTGCGGACGTGCCCTAGCTTTTTCCTAAATAAAAGCGAAGTACGCAGAGAGATACCAAAACCACCCCAAACGGAGCCACGTGGAAGCAAGGTGCGCGCATGTCAGTAAGGTTCATCCAGCACTCCCTGAGCTGCACCAGTAATGTGGTTGCATTTGCATTCTTTATTCTTCGGTTCTCAGGTTGTTTCCTGTTCAGTTTTCTGACCTCTACTTTGTTTTCATTTTGCACCAATGTTATCCTGCATCCACGTGGCTGCAACCTTTTTGCACACTGCACGCATATTTAGAATCAATAGACAAAAAACCCAGAAATGCTTCAAAACAGAAAACTTTTGAAAATAATATGTTGAATTCAATTAACTGAAAAACAGAGTCCTTGAATAGCTGTTCCAAAGAGATACATTTTTGAAGACCAACACAAAGCTTACAAAAATTGATTCTCCAAAGGTCACTTTCATCTTATTTTCCCAGTAGCTGCAGAAAACAGAACACTCTACATCTCTAAAATAATTACAGAGAAAAATAAAAGTATTCCTAAGTTCTTGATGCTGCATGTACTGAGAATAAAACTGTCTTTAGAGACATAGATAATTGCAATTCATGAAAAACCACTGAAATAAGCACTAGGTAATTCTTTGAAAGAGTTCTCAACCTTCCTGTACTACTTCAAAACTTGGTTTGGATGCTTTAGAGACCTGAACTCACTCTGATGGTTTTCTGGCTAATTTATGACTAAATTTTGAAACCTACTTTTGCAATTTCCAGATGCATAGATCCTTGTAATAGTGTTTTGTTTCTTCTCCTTTTGGTTTGCTTGTATCAAGGACTAGTTTTTAAAATAGCTATTTATTTGTGTTTATAACAAGCGTTTCCAGAGTGTTCCATGTTCTTTCACTAAATTTATGATCTATAATCACAAACCAAATCACTGTCGCCATCCTTGTGCATGCAGGGACACGTTTGTAGGTGATATATGCAGAGAGAGATGCAGGATAAGAAGAGCTCTTCAGGCAGAGCTTACCAGACAAACTGCAGTGGCTCCCCATGGGAATGTTCTCACACAGGGGACTGTCAGGCCCTGGCATTCCACAGGGAGCTGTGTCCCTGCCTGAGATCATGTGCTTCCTGCAGTCTTCATGTTCCCACAAGGAAAGCTAAAGAAAGCTTTCTAGAGATTCAGGACAAGGTCTGCATTTGAGCATTGTGGCCTTCCCCAAATTTCTGACAGAGAAAACTGGATGCTTCCAACAACCACTCTCACACCAGCTCCAGGTAGTCCACTGGATAAAGAAACAAGCTGGTGAGGCAGAACTCTGTGCCACTGAGTCCCCAGTCTGCCAGAGTCCTTATATGACCTTGGATAAGTCACTTAAATATTTATCCAAAATGTTACCTTCCCATTTGTGCAACAGAGAAGCTCCTTACTTCTCATATGGGTAAATATCAAGAATTTCAGTGCACTCAGTTATAATGGAAGCCATTAAGTACCTAAATCAACAACTCTGCATTGATCTATGATCCATCTGTTAAAAAGAATACCTTACAAACATAATCAGCAAAATATCTTCTGCCCTATTTTGGGAATACTTTTGCAAATATGAGGCTGAAACTAATAGAAGTTACTTATGTTTCCAAGGTAGATTTGTACTTAACTCTTTTCAGATATAGACTAGTTATTCCCAAAAATATAACTGGTTTTATTCTTTCAAAATAAAGTGCTATAAATACTAGTATTGTTTATATTATCCACAAAGGAATCCAATCCATGTCATGACTCACATGGAACTTATTCAGAGCATTCACATGTCTTCACATGTCTTCCTATTGTCCCTTTTTATTCACTCTATTATCTAAATTATGCAAGATTTTTAAGTGCTGTGATGTGATGTGATTTTTTTCCTGCCTTGAATAATTGGTTGCTCCTTTCTGATGATTTGCTTGCTGAGCTGAAGTGGCCGGAGCTGGACACAATCGATGAATATATTATTATTTTTCCTTTCTCCAGGAACAAAACCTTCTTAATATATGACTTGTTTTCTGATGACTTCAGACCTACATAAGCACTAAGCCTAAATTCAGCTTTGGAGGTTGTTACACAAGCAAAAAGTCACATTAAAGTCACATTAAAAATTACACTCCTGATAAGCCTTTTCAAACATATCCTAATTTAAGGAAACACAAATTATTCCTTGTAACACTCGTCCTTAGGAACTGCTTCTCAAACAGATGAAAGAATGAAATGTAAATAAATTGTGTCTGAATGCTTAATATGCCATTAACATATTTCACTGTGTTTGAACATCCCCCCAACTATTCACAGAGCCTTCAAGATAGTTCCCTCCTATGTCTTTGTCACCACAAAATAATTCTTGCACACGGTGCACATTAAGCTTCTGAAAGCCCAAAGGAACAAAACAGTTTCTGTTTCTCCTTATTCTGCTTTTCTCCAAGGGCAATGGCATAAATTAGTACAGCTACACAAGAGCCCACAATCACCAAAGCAATACAAATTGCTCAGCTGCCCTTCTCAGACCAGCTCACCAAAGCTGCGACCCAGCAGGTGCACCGTGACAGGATTTATAACAGGAGAGCTACAGCAAGGATAGTGAGACAAGTTTAGTTAATTAACTAAGTATAGCACCAGTTCCAGAGAGCACTGCCTCAAATTTCCCTGTCAGGGAATTCTTCAGATCTTGGAGTATCAGATTTCTCTACTTGCTACTAGGTTTTCTTTTCTTAGTACATCAGAGCTTTGCACACCATCTGCAAGCCCATTGGAAAGAAATTTTTCAGGCCTGGTTTGCAGTGCAGATCGACACTACACAGGCCATCCCTTCTCATCTTAGTGTTGTGCTGCTTCCACACACTCATCCTCTAATTAAGGTGATTCCCACAGTCGTCTCTCTATCTGATTGTAAGTTTTAGCAGTGTTGAGTGTAAGTCTTGCTTATGATTTTCAGAGACATCAGAACTTTATAGAGCTACTTTCCTTCTTTCCTTTTTTGACTTTCAACCTAAAATTTAGGTTAACCCAGGATTTTACAGGAATGAATTTGTTAACAGTTGAGACAATATTTCACGTTTCTGTCAGGAGATAAACTTCTACCTCATGGTTAAGGCCACTTTCACCAGTGCAAGAAAACATGACATATTCTGAAAGCATATATTCAACCCTTTCATTGCAAGGACAGCTGCCCTCTTGCCAGACAGAGTGAAGCTCAGTTAGGAAAGTACATTTCTACCTAAATTATTTATATCTCTTATAAGAGAATTTTATTGAATTGAATTTTATAGAAGTTTAAAGATTGCTTTCAGAAACCACTTAAGTTAGAAAATCATTACATATCTAAACAGTTTGGCTTTGCTGCAGTGTACTTGCAGGCAGAGGAACAGCTGCTGACTGACTTTCATTGGTTTTCAACCAAGCCTTTGCTATATTGTCATGGCATTTTCTATATTATCACTTGAGATTAATTAGCTTAAGATACAAAGTCAACTAAGGTACCCATAATTTTGATTTTTTAAAAGTGAGCCTAGTCATTAGAATTAGAATGTTAGAGTGTGTGTGTGTAAAGTCAGTGTTGTCCCGTGACAGCAGCTACCAGAAAGAAAGAAGTTCTGAAACCATCTCAGGATGTTTCTAGGTTCGTGGTAAAACCCTACAGAGTTTTTCCGGAAGAAGAAAACCTCACATGATTTGGAATATTGTCACAAGGTCTCCTGGGAAACCAAGATGGTTAGACTTCGTTATCTGTTTTTGCAGTGAAACAGGTTAGGAACGTTTACACAAACTGCTGGATTATTATTACAGTAAAGATCATAATTTTTGAAACTGTTAAAGTGTTTCTGGAGCAATTTTGTGACCAGGCTTCTTTTCTTAGAGGGAAATACGACTCCCTTTGACATCAGTCAGAAGTTTCCCAGAGTAAGTAAATATACCTGTATGTGTACATACAAAGATTAAAATCAAGATGTTCTGTAACATCCATACAAATTTCAAATACTTTGATGCAATAAAAAGGTGGAAGAAATTGTCTTAAGAAGTTCTGCAAGATCAACCCTTTATTGCCTGTTTCTAAAACTAAACTATTTTTAGCATTATCATGACATATGAGAATGGAGTAGGCTTTAGTATGAATCAATATAATTTTTCATTGTCACATGCAATGGGCCATATTATTTACATTCACTCAACTAACAAGACCAGTCTGCAACAATACAATTTTCCAGTTCAGTAATTTTCTTTTTTAACAACTCTTAACATTAATAAAGCTGTACCCACAAAAGCATTAGATGTATTGGACATAAAATAAACTACATTTTAACAACCTCAGCAGACACTGCCAAGTCCTGAAGTCAGCCAGGACAACGTGCTGCACAGTCTCAGTGCAGAAAATAGCATTACAGGGAGCAAGAAAGATCTTGTCATTAATGCCAAGATTATTTACTTGAGGTGCTTTCGTGGAACTGTACTTCAACTCTCTGCGTGTCCCTAAGCTCCTTGGGTGAGACACAAGCTCAGTCACACGTTCATTGCTATCAGAAGAGCTCCTCCAGTGGGTCTGCAGCTGCTTCTTGCTGTCATATGGGGTCAATAAATGTACACACCACGCATTTAATTGTATGTCATATGGGGTCAATAAATGTACACACCACGCATTTAATTGTATGTCATATGGGGTCAATAAATGTACACACCACGGATAACTGCAACAATTTCCATCCCAAAAGTCTTAAGCAATGTTCTTTCTAGGCTATGAAAGCAAGGCAAGCTTTCCTGTAATACACCCCAGGCCAGTTCTTAGGAAGGCTGTTTCCTTTGGCAAAAGGAAATCCCAGTGTATTTTCAACTGGCTGTGTTACCTCACTGGGGTTCCAGCAGGCACACAAGGAGGAATTTCCCAAATATTGTGACAAAACACACAAGCAAACAGATAGTCAGGCAAAGAGAAGGTCGTGAGCTTCCAGGCTGAGCTTCAATGAGACATACTTTTTCATATAGACATATCCACAGGGTGAAGCACACTCCTCTGCTGATCCCTGCATCCCAGCAACAGTGTCAGCCCTGATGAAGATTCTCACTACTGTGTTCTTTCACCCACACTGTGCTCATACCTTGGTTTTGGTTCTGAGATGTTCAGTGTCAAACAGAAATTCACTTTGTGCTGTGGCTGAACTCCAGCTGTGCCTTGACACTGAACAGCCGCTGCCTCTCGTGAGATTCTTTCTCCCCACACAAAGAAGCTCTGTAAGAGATAACTGTCTAAGTCCTTTGTGCTACTGATTTCTCATCCTTTGGAAGGAAATCACAGCAAAACAAACAAGCAAACAAATAAATAAATATGGTAAAAGGGACTTCTCCTTACCAGAATGTGGAAGTTGGAGGAGTTTATCCCATGTACAATGGGATAAATGGGATAAATGAAATGGGTTGAGGCTTTTTGGATTAGATTTCTGAACAAAATAGGGCAGGCTGTGGAATTTACAGTGATTATATTTCTATTTAGTATGGCTAATATGTGCACATATTTTTATAATTAGAGATGTTTAAAAAAATTTCAAAGAGAAAGGACAATTTACAGCAGTTCTGACCCACAACATCAAACTGGACAAAAGAAGGAAGAGAATGCATTTTCCTTAATAAATCTTTAGTTTGAATCTGTCTGTATTTCTAAGAAAATATGAATAATTTCAGCTTCCTGACAGTAAAATGCAATCTTTTATAAGAAGCTGAATGCTTAAGTGCAAATTACAGTAAATGAAAACTCTTTACAAAGTAATAGGTTTTTTTTTTTTCAAAGTCTAAGACAGGAGTAACAGATGTCAGCATCTTACATTGAAAGAAGAGAAACTAGAAAAAAATATAGAAACCTACCTTTCAAGAAATAAATTCTTGAATAAAAACTATTTGCTAACAACCACTTCCCCCCGCCCAATTTCAGCCTACTTTTATAGAAGAGTAATTGAGGAAAAGAACAAAACCAAAGAAGCTGTGTTTAGGAATCTTGGGAGTTAATTAATTTTCATTGCCTGGCTGATGGGCCTCCAGTAAGAGAGGAAAGAAGGTAACTCCTTTGTGCAGGTGAACTGAAACTCTAATTCTTCAGCCATGTGAGTTAGCAGTACTGGATAATATCCAATGAAATGACTTTGTCTCGGTCTACCTGATTTAGCTGTGAGATATTTTAGCTGGCTTTGTACTTCCGTGACATATTTGTATTTCAATAAAGCTATATGAATGGAGGCTCAGCCAAGATTCTCCAGTCTCTTATGCATTCTTGTGCTCATCAGCACTTTCTCTGCTGAATGACAAAACAGCAGAACAACAAAGTCACAATTTTCTGGTTTATTGCCATGTCATTATATTTGTCACACTAAAGACCACTTTAAAGGGTGGGCATTTTAATTCTTTTGAAGTAGGTTTAAAGTAATTGATCAAAATGTTACATGAGTTTCAGGTACCCTTAAAAAACAACAGAGGCTGTTTTCTTCCTCAGTCCCAGAGACTTTATTTATTCTCCTGCATAACTACAGCAGCCCCTCAGCACACTTATGCACTGAATGAGGCAGACAACCCATAAAACAGCTGTTAATCACCCTCAATAGCCCAGCTGCCAGAGACTTTGTTAATTCAGGGCACACTATTCCAACTGCAGCTCTGGCTTCAGGACTTGGTCAACACCATGACACTGCCATATTTCTAAATTACTTTTCCTTTTGCCTCATAGAAGTCCATTCCTGATATAACTCCTCAGAGCCTGAGAAATTCCTGCCAAGGGCTAAAGGTTAGTTTTAAATAAACTGACAACACACCTACTACCTTGGTCCAGATGTAGTTTATTTTACTTCTTACTACACAGAAATCAGGTTATGACCTGTGAGGAGTTTGTCAGTGCAAATGGGAGCTGCAATAAGGTCAGACCTGGTATTTCCTGAAAACTACTGGGACATAAAACAATCCTGACCAGTCAAGCTAGAGAGGTGTGACATTAAAGACTGCTGGGACTAAAAGCAATGCACTCTTTCTTACAGCTTAAAAAATCCCTTTCTTTCAGATGTTCAGTGCTGCCACATTTTGCTTGGTGACAGAGGCAGAAGAAATCTATGCACAAGAGAGAAAGCACAGTCTGTGTCGAGCCTCAGTTATTGGAAATAAAAATTTTGATCTTTCTGTCTGGCTCAGGTGAGGGAGGAAACATCATGTTCATGTCCTACACTTTGGGTTTGATCTTTCTCTTCTACCTGGGCAATAGATTTTTAGCTAAGCTCTGCACAGGGAATCAGTCAGGACAATCCTTTTAGCATGTTTGTATATTTTACAGTAATGGAGCTTTGAAAACCAGTAGTGTGATATGTTTTTGACTTACTGGGAAAATGTATTTTTTTAATAGACATATTCTGCATTTGTTTATAGTATTTTCTATGGAATGTAACCAGTTTTGACCATGTGGCTCAGACAGTTCATTGGAGTCAGCAAAGGATTTTTATTCTAAGATACTGTAATGCTTCTTCTGTGTGTGTGTGTGCATGCACATGTAATCACAATCATATATATTTTTCCTCAATTAATGCTCAGCCAAGGAAAGTTGTAGTAGAGAACAGGAATTCCTTTACCTGTAACAATACATGGCTTTTACTATACAGTTTCAGAAACTAGGTTGTGTGTGGATTGACTGAAGAGTAATTTTTTACTCTATATCTACAGAAATCATTCCTTCTCAGTTTCAAAATAGATTTTTCAACACTGTGCTTTGACACCTTCCTCAGAATTTCTATTCAGTACAGTGACAGCTCAAATACTATGTTCATTGGGAGGTGGAGATACACCATTCTCAGAGACTGACATATAGAAAGAAGTAGCAGTGATTATGTATGCTTATATAATTTTTTTGTCTAACTCGCTCCACATGGTTTTCACCTACCTATTGTATTCTTTAATGACCAACAAGCTATTGAGTCTTTTTATTTTTTTCCTTGGCACCACATTTAGCAATCCTAAATGACAAGCATTGAAAAATTGCAAAGAAAGCTCCTCCTGGTCTTGAAGGTTTTGGATATCTCAGGACTTCCATTTCTCACACAAGTTTGTTTCAAATAAATAGAGTATTTGTTTCTGGTGAAGGATGTGGAAGTATTCATTGCCCAGAGAAGCAGAGAGGTTTCTTTTCAAGCAGCCATCTACATGTGAGAGCAAAGAACTCTGTAGGCCTTGCAGGAGAGGTGCCTCTTGGAGAAAACACAGTAGCATTCACTTGCCCTTTCCCTTCATAAAAATTCATCTCTTCTTGAAACCGGAGTCAGACTTGATGTGGCAATTCTGTGTAAAGTTGGGGTCCACTGCTGAAGAAAGAGCAAAAGGATCAAGACAGGGAAATGTGCATAGTCTGCTACAGCTTCTATACCTGCAACAGGTCAGCCTAGTGGTTGAGATACTTTTATTAACTTTGGAGAAGAAATAACATAGACAAGTCATTAGGCAGTGAAGGAATTTAAGACTAAACAGAAGCTCTGCTCTGTAACTTCCTGTCTCCTTTTCCACTGCAAGACAATCACATTATGTATTGTTTTTATAAAAGAATCACTCTAAATAAAGTTTATTCACTATTAGCACAGAGAAAGTAAGAGGTTCTTTACTCTCAGATGACAGAACACATTCCAGCCCGAGTTCATTGCCAGTTATGGGCCCATTGCTCTTTGTACAGCACTTCCCTTCAGCTGAACTACATCTTCTTACTTCTGGTGATCCTCAAAACCCCTCTTTGAATTGTTCTGACTTGTAAAATAAAGTCAAATTATTTTACTCTAATCCCATGAGAAAAGAATTCAGTTATTGTGGTCATAATCGTAGTCTTTCTCTCAACCTATTCCTGCTGAGATTTATATCACAATGAAACAAAATCAAACTGAATTTTCAGAAAGTTATAGACCAGGACTTACCATACTTCCCTCTGCTTCCCTACCTGTGATAAAAACATCCCCCCTTTAGCTGCATTAGTCATTTTTACTGTACCGAAAATCCTCACATCCATCCTGGGATGAACTATTTTTAGTTTCAGAGGATGAGCTCCCAGAACAAGTTCTGCTCCCAAGAAGAAATTTTGCTACCTTTATTCATGTATTTAACCTTGCATTTTGTGCTTCTCCCTCTGAAGTACTTCCGTGATATGGGCAGGGATGGGATGAGTGCTGATCATAGAGGAGCCCACAGAGCTTCACTGGCAGGAGGGAAGACGAGGTGGTTGTGTTTTCTGGAGGCAGACACTCTGTCTTTAGAGACATAGACAGAGTCTGGGGGTTAAATACGCTCCTGCCTCTGGTGTGCTGGTTTGGACACAAATCCAGGAGGAAACAACCCGAAAGGGGCGTCTCACTCTCTCTCAGGCAAGCAGGCCCCGGCAGCCCCTCCCCCACAGGTCTAGGAAAATAATTTCTCGAATGAAAGTGAAAAAAACTATTTATTTAACACACAGAGTCCCCCGCTGTCACAGGGCAAAAAAGGATATCAAAACCCCCTCCCCATCCCCTAAAAGAGGACTATGGATTTTAGAGTTCTTTCTGTAGGTAAAACCTGCAGTCCTGAGCTGGGCCGGGCCGGCCAGGCAGGGTCCGACAATCCCCCTTGGAGGGTCCCGCCGAGCAGGTTCGGAGATGGGAGCCGGTCTCGGATGAAAAGCAAGCCAAAAACAGTCCAAAAAGGAACAGAAGCCGCTGAGGCAGATCACAGTCCCTTCTCCACTGAAAGCCGAAGAGACTAGAGAGCAAAAGTCCTCTAACCAACAAAAGTTGTCAGAATCGGGAGAGAAAAGATGCAAAACATTCTAGTTACAAGGTCAAGCTGGCCGCTTTGAAGAGTTCTCTCGGCTTCTCTCTCCCCCCTTTGCAATTAAAAGGTACACTAGAGATCAAGCAGGCGATGGGGAATACAGTATGGTCATAGGATCACCCCAAGACACTCTGGAAAGGACAAGTTGTTCAGCCTAACAGCAAAGCATATCCTCTTATGAAGCTCCTGTAAACCTGCCTTTTCAAGAAAGGGCTGGTGCTCTTCCCATACACCTGTCAACTATCCCAGTGCATGGCAAAAGTTACAATGGCAGAAGCAAATAAATAAAGACATATATTTCCAGCTTAATACTTGACTTTTCATTAGTCTACCTGCACTGGAAGGTGAATTGAGATTGTCTGAGGCCTAGAACAGAATGGGAGGATGTGTTTCTCCTTGCTGTAGATTTGCTGTCAAGAAAGACACAACTGGCTAGACATGCTGCTTGAATTTAAGAGAAAATAGCCATCTGCCTTTTAGCATAATTCGGAACCAAACACAATAATTGGTCCTTTGAAACAGAAATTAGTTCTTCATTCGCAGTTCCTGGAAGGAAGCTCAAATTGGAAAAATTGTCTAAAATAGACGAGTTTGGAGATAGTATTTTGTACAATGGAATTGACCCATTTAATTAAAAACTTGGTTGTCAGTCACTGTTTTCTTTCAAACTAAGGTAACTCTGAGATTGAAGTGACACACATCACTAAAGATAGAGCAGTGCAAATAATGGAGTCTGTTCCAGCTGCAAAATGAAGAAAGGTCTTTTGAAATGGATAGAAAGTTTTGGTGGGGCTTTTTTGTTGTTTTTTAATTTTGGCAGCAGAGGTGGTTTTTTGGACTTTGAAATGAAAGTCTGAAGAACTGTGCAAAACTCATCAAAAGAAATTATGTCATCTTCTCCAGGTAGAATGGGATTCAGATTCTTGAGTTGTAGGGCACAGCACAAGCCGAAAAGTCTACCAGAATTGCAAATTAGTAATTCAGCTCAAAGCCAATGAGTTCCTCAGAAGGGGTTAGAGGAGAACCAGAAGAATAGGTGAAGATCCTTGTTTGTGTGACGCTGTCACTCTGCTTGTGGCTTCCCTGGCTGAGTTCTGTTAGAAGGAAAGCTCTTTACAGGCTCAGTCGCCACACGAAGCACAGACACAGGTGACCTTTGGGGTCACAGCAGAGCTCACACCTCCTCTATCTCCCACACATTCTGCTTTTCACCTTCTACCATTCCTCTGCAGCCTGCACCAGACAGACCCCAGAGCTACAGTCGTATTTGGCTTTCCCTTGAGTTTGACACAGCTTTGTCCAGAATAAATGGTGTCCAGCTTGTGGATTTATGTCTCCTTAGGCTTCCTTCCATGGGAAAGTAATACCTTTAAATTCTTTTGTAAAGTCACTAAATATAGATGATTTTCTTTTTAGGTTCTGCAGACTATCAGCCTGAACTCTGAAAACTGCACTTAATCCCAAACCCTTTGCTTTAAAGGTTGCAGCCCTCATTCTTAACTCTTTATCCTCTTCTGCTGATTAGTATAAGCAGACTTGCAAAAAAACCACCATTTTAATCTGAAAAATTAAAATAAGTAAAATGTATTTAAAAATTTTGAAATATTTATTCAAAAGCAAAATATTAAGTAATAAAATTATTAAAGCTTGTATTTTACAGCCAGAGAAAAAGAGTATGGAATTCATTAAGGACTTATTTGTGCAATTAAATCTATAGTTCTTGCTATACACCACATAAAAACTCATACAACAGAAAACACTGTAATTCAATTTACTGTCTTTAACTTAATTATCCACTTCATTTCTTAGAGCCATATAAAAACTCTAATTTTTTTTCTTGTTAAAGCTCATTGTGAGTTTTTAAACAGAATTTATATGACTGTGTTACCATATGTATCTCAGTTATGTCATGCCTGAATTCTGGAAACTAGACTATCCTTACAGAAGACTGAAAGTAAGGATTTGTTTTACTTAATTTTAAAATGCTTTGTTAACTGCTTGAGTTCTGCCAAATGAAGCTGCTAAATCCTCACAAGAAGCATTCAATCCTGTAATACCATCAAC
Organism: Callaeas wilsoni; assembly: GCA_013398955.1. Taxonomy (NCBI): domain Eukaryota; kingdom Metazoa; phylum Chordata; class Aves; order Passeriformes; family Callaeidae; genus Callaeas; species Callaeas wilsoni. The sequence goes on from VWPU01010416.1 coordinate 65,833, forward strand.
ATTCAAAAGAAAGCTGACAAATAAGACTTTCTCCACAGAAGAGCAGTATTAGAGCAGGCACGGTAGGCTCGAGTAGGAAAGATGAAGCAGTTTTCGGGTTGGCTCTTCTGCATGTTTTCACTAAGGTGACTCCTTCACTGGAATAGCTCAAATGACTCACCCTGAGTGTAGTTCTTTATATTAATATTAAACGCGCCGCCGGCACGCTGGCTGGGCTGAGATGGCAGCAGCTTGGTCCAGGCGTGTCCCACACAAAGGAAGGACGCCCCGGGGCACCTCGGTGCCTCGCTTGCCAGCCTCCCAGCCCATGCGGTGGAGAGCACGGAGCCGAGCGTGCCCGGGGCTTTGGATAGCCCAGGCGCGGCCAGAAATGAGTTGAGCAGAGGTGGCTCTCGGCCGGTGATCCAAGGGTTTATTGTAGAAGCACCCTTAAATGGTCCACAAGCCGAAGAGAGCAAGGCACAGCAATCAGGGCTTTATAAAGGATGCAGGGAAGGGGGCGGGGTGACACCACAGGGACCCATAGGAAGAGGAGAAGGGTGGGACAGGCCAGGACACCTTCCCTTAGGGGACACAAGAGGTGTCTGTCAACTGTGGACAGAACCACCCCTCAGGAATCCTAGGAAACCAAAGGCAGAAGCCATCTTCACAGAATGGGGGTTTCACTCCTTGGTACCAGCCCACCAAACCTCTGTTTCTGGGCTCTGTGGCCCCCCGGTTGGTTCCTTCACCACAACAGTTCTTCCATCCTTTATCACTTGCTGGAGAACTCGGCACAGCTTGGAGCCTTGGCTGGGTGAGTCTCAGGATCCTGGAGCTTTAGTCAGCAGCAGCCCAGGTGGAGCCCGACTGACGTGTCAGAGCTGTGGGACACCTGTGCAGGTCCAGACTCCTGGATTTTGGCTTACTGAAATGTTGTTGTGTGCTCATGTTCCGTTCACTTCTTGAGGCAGTATTGTTTCGTAAGGTTTGTGTCCTTCCCGGGCTTGTTTAGAAAGAATTTGCTGTATGATGCCATGAAGTAAAGGTGGGAGAGAGAGAGAGAGTATCCTAAAGTGCAGGAAAGGGTTCTTCACTGTCAGCAAAGCTTTCACCCAGGAAAACTGTTATGGAAAGGAAAATAGCCTAGAATGATAAATATATTGACTGCCTTAAGCTAAAATTGGATAGAGTCATTAACTGCTAAAAATTATATCTAAATTTTATGTAAAACCATGATGACCAAAATCCTGTTTCGGACTACAATCTATTAAATTCAAAGCATGTAGCAGTGGAAACCATTACTTGAATGCTTGGAAAATAATACTTGAGTGAAGTATTTCTTCTATCTGGTAAGACTGCATTTGAGAAACATTGTTCTCTGTGCTGAAGCAATAGCTTCTGACACAATCTAACCACAATATTACAGTTGTTGTTGTTATTGTTGTTGTAGAAGGAACTAAAACTAAGACAAAAAGCTCCATGCATTCTTCTCACTCTCAGACCAAAAGGATATTTTGAGCATTTGGAAAGAGAAAGTAGTTACCTGCACAGAGATATATAACCCAGACTCTTGGGCTGTTTATTTTTTGACATATTTTACATTTTGTTCTTCTGGTACTGGATGTTCTACTGTGACCAGCACCGAGGTGAAAAGGGGTTAGCTGATTAGAAGATTACATTTGTACTGTTTGTTTCAGGTGGCCTTCTGATTACTCTCGGGATCAGGTTGGACTGTCATCTTTATCCCCAGGCTGCAAGTATATATTTCAAAGTCACTGACAACATGCACTCCACAAACTCCGCGTGGTATGCCGTTTGCTAGGCAACCACGTAAATGACAGACATTGTTTCAATTGTTTCATTTCAAATTAGTTGAGTGTCTTACATCTTCAGAACAAAGACACATTAGTAATTAATCCTCAAACAAAGAAAAAAAATAAAAAGTAAAAAGTTGATTCCTTGTCACAGAAATGGAGAGCTAAGGCATAATATTAAGTGGCAAATAATTAAAGAATGTCTATAGGCAGAAAGGTAGAAGATTTCTACATAAGCTGAGGTTGGACACTGGACAGGGAATATTAAAAGATGCAACAGTGTGGTATCCACGGGGATGAATTGTCTGTGCAGCACTTATGTTTCTAAGTAGATTGCTGTTAGTATTCAGAGGTCTCAAAAGAATCCTGCAAATTGACAAGGACACACTTTCAAAAATATAAAAGTCAGTAAAAGAACAGGAATTCAGAATTCTCTAATCCTAAAATGCTTCTGATACTGCTTGCTTTCCTAGTTATTTGTTCACATTCATGTACTGTATTTGTATAGCAAGAGCAAAAATATTTAGTATTTGAAGCACAAATTTCAGGCATATGTCAACGCATCACACTAGAACTGCCTTGCAGTGTGGTCCTGATGAGACTTTGGTTTGACTTTAATGTCAAGAGGAGTAATTCAATTTGCAGTCAGAAAGACCTGGAACTCTATTCTGCTCGCTGGCCTGCAGCCAGGTCACATTGGGTTGTGATCTCATAAACTTAAAAGAGTCAGCATGGATCGGAACTCGAGAAAATGAGCATTCAGTGATTTAGAAGTGATGCTTCTCATCTCAAATCAGCAATGCCCCAAGATGGCATTAAGGGCTCAGCTCCCCAACAAAGCCATCATTCAAACTGAATATAAACCCGATGCTTTGACAGTTTGTGTTTATTAAAGATCCAGGCTACGTTTTGGTGCCCTGAGCTTACACTCCTACTCAGCTCTCCAAGCTGACCTCTGCATTTCCTGGTGCACTGACCAGTGATCTCTGAAATTGTGCTATCCCATCCCATCCCATGCCCGACGTGTTTTCTCCCCAACTTTTCCTGATGTACAAAATGTATCACACAGGGGAAGATGCAGCCATCTCTGCTTCTTTACAGCTGGACAAATGTTAAAGCACACAAAAGTTTTGAGTGTTTGTGCAGTTGGGAAAAACCTTAGCAGTTATCAGAAAACGACGCCCTAAACTTAGATAAAATGTAACGTTTTCTCTAGTCAGAGGTAGTGGTCATCTCTACACAGTTTGCAATATGTAACATTTATATTTCTCAGTGTCTTTCAAAATGAGTGGTGTAACTGTGGCACGAAAATGGTTATTCCGGAACCGTATTAGCTATGTCCACCAAGAAAATGAGAATAGTGAAAAAGAGAGGTAAAGAAGATAAGCAACTGACATCAACATGTTTTTGAGAAACAACAGAAGCAAAGGGCAGATGATAGATAAAAGAGGTGGAAGGTAACATGGTGAAGGAATACAATTGTTGAGATGTCAAAAGAAGACTGAGGTAAAAGTATCTACAACCACTTAAGGATTTTTTTTTTTAATGTCAGAATTTGAGTGAACAATGTCATTTAAACAAAGAGCAGAATTTTTTAGCAAATTGCTTGGCACAGCATTGCAGGCCAGAGTTCCAAGAAATACTGGTTGGCAGAAACATTTATCTAACGAGGCCTTTGTGCACTACCACTAGAGAACCAAAGGACTGCTTTTACAAAGCCATAGACTGGCACTTACTGAGATTTGTGAACCTCAGATTGGGTGCTGTACCAGCTTCAGCAGGGATGCTGTGACAATTTTAGCGGGGTCTTCGAGGAGAGGGAAAGAATATACCTCATAAATCCGTATCTGTGCCGTATACAATGAATACTAAGGCTTTTAAAAGCTGCAATTGAGTGACTGCTTCACTGGGGCTAACCCTTCGCCTGTAAAATCAGTTTGTTTCATCAATCACTAAATTTTAATGTCAAGATTTACTTTGGATGTGAAGTTGTAAATAGCAGAACATGGATAACCAGGTGTATTTTGCACCTGGCCTGAGATGTCAAGGGAGAAAGAGGAAGAGTGACAACGCTTCATGTCAGTTTCCCTGATGCCAGGTTCTCTAAGGATAGCAGAATACTTTGCAAACAAACTGGTCCAGAGGGGTCAGCAGAATCCAGAAGCATCACCAAGGTATTTATTTCTGTTCTCTTTGGCCTTTCTCACAGCCAAGCTGGATGTGTTTCTCCTACTGAAAGAAAACTTCCTGAACAAGGATGATTGCTGTACCAGTATCTTTACTGTCATCTCACTCTTTGAGTAGTTCTGTGAAATAATTGAAGCAGAGCTTGAACTAAGTTAACAAATAGAATAAGGGCATCCTAATCTGTATATCTCTTGATATTTTGATTTTCTTTAGTTCAGATGATCAGTATTACAGAGATTCAGCTCAGAGTTCATATTGCATGTGTTCTAGTGCCTTGGACCCACATGAATAAGAAGGGATATTTTTAACTCCTAAATCCAGCATTATGATTCAAGCCACACATTCTATCTTATGATTTTATGAAATAGAATTATTGCCTGCGGATGTTAATTTCCAAAGAGAACAGTTCTCTGTTCAGAACAGGTTATTATAGATAGTTGTGTAGCGAAACTATGCTCACTGTCACTCAAGAAGGAAAAAAGCCTCAAACCAATGGGAAATATGACAAGGGAAAATGCTAGGAAAGCAGTTTAATTTTGAATATATAGTAATCTTCAGCTCTCGGGAAAAAAGGGCTAAAATATCAAGAACTAAAATACAAAAAAAAATGAGACTAAAATAATAATAAGCTATCACTAAAAAATAAAAATTTTCGGGAACTGGATCCACTGCGGATGCTTTAGAAGCCTGACAACTTTGGGGGCATTTAAAATGAAGAGGGGAAAAAAGGTTGGCATTGTCATGTAAGTGTCAGACGTATCTCAGGAAAAAGAAGCATAAGATGACAACATCAGTCTTTTTTATTTGAAGTTTTTGTGTATAAATACAGCTCAGGGATTGATTAAAAAAATAGATGCATATCATATGCACTAAAAGTATCAGTGAAGTGAATAGAATCTTCAAAGAAGTTGTGTAGGTATACTCTATGCAAAGTAAAAAGCACTGTGCTTCTCTGTGAAAAAGTCCTGGAAGATCACTAAATTTTCTAGTTCATCTTTTCTTAAATGATCTATTTACCTCATTTTTTTTTCAGACAGAAGTTCTCACTCATACACTCAAAAAGTGAGAAGGAAAAATTGCTCACCCGAGAATTTCTTCCTGTGTCAGATCTTGTACTGTTTTCTTTAGAATGTAAACTGGAGAGAAGCAGATGTATTTTCTACTTTTTTTTTTTTTAATTTATTCCCATCATGTCTAGAATGGGTTTCTCTTAAAATTGTGCAAACATCCAAGCAAGCCTGATATTTGTTCCCATTTTTCCCACATTTTCACACCTTACTCACTAAGCCCCTTCAGCCCATGACCCCTAGAATACAACTGCATCCCCTTCCCATTCAAGCACTGCTTTTTTTCCCTAAAGGAATTGATCAAAAGCCGCTCTCAGTGAGCAGGCACCTTCCATGCCCGAAGAATGTTCATCTGCTCAGGAATATTAAGAACGCACCACGAAGGAGGATTAAAGAATCAACTACCTGTAACATGAGTAACAGGAGTCATCATGACTGAAAACTGCTCAGTGAAATGACTTCATGGCTGAAAACAGAGCCTGAAGACTGATCTCGGCTTGGAGCAGAGAGCAGAAACACTTCCATAGAGGGAAGATCAAACCCATTTGGTGTTAGCACGCGCCTCGGTGCCGCAGAGTGATGGTTTGCACACCACTCGGGCGCTGGCTGAGCAGGCAGAACTGCACTGCAGGTGCACAGCTTCCAATGAATGACTGGCAAACTCCTGAGAGAAAAGCAAGTCAGGCAAATCTTACCAGGCAATCCCTGAGAAAGATAAAGGTGTTTGTTTTTTTTTTTTCCCAAGAAGGTTATGTAAATCTGTTGAGCTAGTACTCCCTGTTGAGCTATTACTCACTGTACAATTGGTTTAAGGCAACTACAATCCAACACGGAAGCTAATCTGCATGTAGACTCAATTCAACAATCCAAAATCATGTTCAACAGAGTTTGTAACTGCATACGGTCCCTCTGAAAATCACTGAGAAATTACTGTGCAACTTACACTGTACCTTTGTGTCAGAAAAATGTGCAAGAAAGAGCTCTAAGCACAAAAAAACTTACAATAATCCATCTGAAGTATTTAAAATTTATTTTCTTTAGGGGAGAATTATAAGAAAGACATTATTCAAAAAAAGATTTCCTCAGTGACTATGTGTCTCACCTTCACAGAAAGACCTCCACAATATAGTGGAAAAAAACTATTGGCCTATTCACCAATGGAAGACCATAAACTTTTATTTTCTTTCAGCTCCAGTGGTATTTACAATGTCACAAACATTGTTGGTGTCTGTACTAAAAGGTCAAGGAATAAGATTAATGCGCTTGGAAAGATCCTTAAATAGTGTTGTAGCCTCATGAAATGTTACCTTTTTATAGTTAGCATTTATTTTCAATTCTTGGACTTAATGTGATTTTTATAATTGAGCTTTAAGAAAAAATAATTTGTTGTTTTAATTTTCATCATTAGTAAATTATATTGAAACACTAGAAATAACCTGGAGATAAAAACCGGTGTCATGAAAGCTTGACTTATTCCTATGATAACGAAATGCAACATACGGCTTCAGTTTCAGCAGTCCTTCTGTAGCAATCCAAATTCAGAAATCCTGGTTATCAATGGAATATCTGTTCAGGTTCTGCCGTCTCTCTAAAGCAACACCAACTAAAGAACCTGGACCATTTAAGGAAAAAAATGATTGCTTTAAACTTCCAAATGGAATACATTAGTTGAACAATTTATTTATTGCATTCTTATGCTGTTTAGGCACATTGCAAAGAAACTTCCATCAAGAAGTACTTAAGATTTAAGCCCAGTAATTGTGCCAAAGCCTCAAAGATCAGAGTGGGAAGAAAAGGAGACAGTATGACTGATCACTCAAAGTTAGCAGTGTTCATATCCCGAGCAAGGCACATGCCTACTGCTCAGTGGAAGGGGAAGAAAGCCAATGGGACGAAGGAAGCAGGGAGTTATTTTCACTTTCTTTTTCTATCTCTCGTAGTTTTGAAGACATCTATCAGGCTCCTGTCAAGCATCTCTTTTGTAAACTACATGTCTTCAGTCTCTTCAGTGTTCCTCACTGAACTTCTGAAAGTTCAACCAATTCTGCAATTATTTGCCCTCCATCCTGTTTTTCACTCTATTCTTTTCTGTTAAGTTAACAGGAACAATTAAAAAGAACTATGTTAGAACATCAACATTGTGTTAGAGAAGCAATCACTATCAATATTTATAAGCTATTTAATATTCATGTGTGCACGTGTGGGAATATATCCCTAATAAAATATATTCTGGTTTAATTTACATTGAAGTCTTGATTACATCTTATTATGAGAGAAGAGGCAGTTGGACCCAGGAGATATTGCAGACCACAATCTTTATGCCAATGTGGAAAACAGGAGACAAAGGCAGCAACATAACTTGGTGCTTTGTGTTTGTCAGCAGGAACTGTGCAGGAGCCATTTTCTCATTGGAATAAATGGCTATGAAATATCAAGTTTATCATTGATTGACTGTGCCAGTACAGCATGAGAGCTGTGTGCTTGAGCTTCACTTGCTTCTTCCTGTCCATAGTGCCATAAGAGACTTTGGGCTGGAAACTCCTGCCACAGTCTCCTGTGCATCTTACATGAAATAAAATCTCCTGACCTCTCACAGGATCTGTACCTGTCACCCTCTCTTCCAACAGCATATGCCTGAAATCTTGTGATTTCATTTGTCCCTGTTCAGTTCTTTAGGCAGACTGCCATCTGGGAACTTTCGGTGGTGCATGTAAAAAGCTTCAACGCTGATCCTTTGCCCAAGCAATACCTCGTTGCCTGTCAGCATTTTCTGACATGCAGAGAAATTAAATAAAGGGATTCCCTATCTGAATACTTCCTAAGGTGATAAAACTACTGGAACGGAAGAAATTCCCCTCATCTGCTTCACATTTCAAAGCAGAAAAAATGGGTTAGAAAAACTAATTTTTAAAATCAGATGTAAGGAATCTATATTGGCCAGTCTCACTCTCGATTCCGCAGATTTTGTCCCCTAGTGCAGGTGTCTGTGAGGTTATTTCCCTGTCTGTGATTACTTCCAGGGGATGAACAGAGTGCACATGACCTCAGGCTGAGTGAATTAGAGAAATGGCAATGTTCACAAGTAGAACAGCCACATTTCATGCCATCCTACAGCAATAAAGTTCACAAAATATCACAGTGGGATACACAGCTGTAGAAACCAGTAAGGCCAGACTGCAAAGCTATGGTAAACTCAGCAAACAGATCACTCTGGGACACAGAATACGCCAGATGTCATTACAGAAACTGTCAGAATGTCTATCTCTAAACATGAATAAACTACTACTACTACTAATTCATAAATTAATTACAGGAATAATTATAAGCAGGTAGATTAAATAAGAGACAAGCTAGCAGGAAGATTGGCAAATCGGTTTCCTTTGGAAGCAGCAAATGAACTGAGACAGATAGTCATTTCACTGTCAAAGCACACTGAGATAAAGACAATACACATCAGCCTTTCACAAGATTCCTCATGGGAATCCCAAAGAATATGTTCTTTAAAAGAATTTGTACACCCTCCTAGCACAGACACCATATTCCACATGTGAAGAACAAAACTTAATATTCTCTTGGACTAATATTGATAAAAGTTACAGCTATTTGAAAGAATACTGCTGCTGAAAAGAATTTGGACAAGGCAATTTTTGCTATTATGGGCAAAGCACGATTCTTTTTTGTTTGGCTTTTGATTCACCTTGCAAAGCTCAAAAATGATGTGTTTGTTGGTTATATATCTAAATGTTAATCCTGTGAAAGAGATCCAGAAAGAAACTTCTATTTCTATACTTCTCCTTCAGAAGTAAATTGCCTTCTGACTCAGTATTTCTCTTAATCCAAAGTTGTAAAGGGAGATTAAAGTCTCTCCTGCCTGTTTGTGCCCATGCATAGCTATCAATAACTGCACCCTTGCCTCCTTTCATCCATCTAAATTTGCTTTTACTAATCTGAATATACCCAGCTTTTTTAAAAACTGCTGTGGTCCACCCCTGCATCATACATCCTTTTGGACATTCACACACATACCCATTTTTGTGTGAGTTTAACTATATAAATATATTAAATTGCCTTAGATTTCAGTCATAAGTATGGCAGAAAACACTCATAAATGTCCCAGGCAATCCACACAACTATTTAAAGCTAGGTCTTACTCATAGCAGAGTCACTGGGAGACTTTTACTAAGTGTCTGATGGGGTTTTGAACATCTCCAATGGTGGACACAACACTCAGGACATCCACTGCTTGATTGTCCTCTTAGGAAGAAGGTTTTTATGTTCAGAAACAACTTCCTGTATTTGATTGTATACCCAACACCTCTTGTGCTCTCACTGAGATGCACTGAGAAGTGTCCAACTCTGTTACGTTTACTCCCCTCATCAATTTATGTGTTGGTAAGATCCCAAAGCCTTCCCTTCTCCATGCTGACAGTCCCAGCTCTCTCAATCTCCCCCTCACATGAGAGGTGCTCCAGTCCCTTAATCATCTCTGTGGCACCTTGATGACTCACTCCAGTAAGTCCATGACCCTCTCAGACTGGTTGAGTAGAGAGGAAGAATCATTTCTTTTGACCTGCAGGTGCTGCTCTGCCCAGTGCAGCCCAAGGTGCTGCTGGGCTTTGCTGCAAGATCATGTTGCTGCTTTGTGTCCAACTAGATGTCCTCTGGGACATTTTCTGCAGAGCTGATTCCCAGCTGGTCAGCCCTCCACCAGTCCCGATGCCTGGTGTTGTACTGGTACATGGTGTTATTCCATCCCAGGTGCAGGACTTGGCACTTCCAGGTTTTTGTCTTCATAAGGAGCCTGTCGGCCCACTCAGCCTGCCGAGGTCCCTCTGAACGGCAGCACACCTACCTGCTGCAGTTTTGCATCACCTGCAAACTTGCTGAGGATACACTCAGCCCCTTTTTGAACTCACTGCTGCAGAGGTTTCACCTTCATCTTGGCCTATTAAGTTTGATGATCTGGTCAGTGTTACTTTTTATGGACCACATCCACAGGATACAAATCCTGGGTGTAAATACAATCATGCACTATCTCTGTACCCCTGAGAAAATATTTCTTGTGTGAAGTACAAAAATTCCCCAGCTACTCTGTGTTTGATGAGAATACGAAACAAAGGTTTGGCAACTGTGTTTGTGCGGCATGGTTCCAAATAGTTCACTGATTTTCCACAAATTTACGGTCTGGACTGGGGGAAAAAGTCAACATTTTCAACTCTGAGGCCCTGACGATGAGTATTTAGCATGATATTAAAGTCTTTGATGAAGCTAATGGAGTCTTAGATGTGTTGAGCATTTCCTGTCCCCTGTGAAGGCTGCAAAGATTAAGACCAGGCTACTTATTAAGATACAGAAATATGAAAATAACTGTCAGTCTTAGTAATTTTCTTACTTTTAAATAGAGGCATGATTAATATTAAAAGGATGTGATGTTCCCATGTTTAGCCCATTTCAGCTGAAGGCTGCCAAAAGCAGTGGTGAAAAGGGGATGAACTTTCTACACTGCACATCTCAATGGGACATGAGCTTCAAAGACTGCGCAGGCATCTGAAAACCTAATGCAATTAGTTAATCAGTTTATTGTCCCTTTGATTGTAGGCAAGAGTATGTTGATTTTTTTCCTCCTTTATTAATTCTACATTTGAAGTTCTGTATTTGAAACACACAAAAAGGGGGAAATGAGTATCTGCATCTCACCTACGTCACAAATACTGCATATTTTGCAAAACATTTTTAATACGACATTTCTTTCAGTGCAATGAAAGGTGCTTCTGTGGCATACTTAATTTCTTATTTCCTGCCTGTCACATTAATATAGCTTGCTGAGAAGTTAACTAAATGGTAATGAAAAGCAAAATGCCTGATTTCCTTCAAGGTGTGCTTCTGAGAAAATGGCACTGTGCTTTACTCTACCTGAGCATTAACCTATAGCTCTAAGTGGAGAACCCACCTCAGAGTGGGTTTTTTGCATAGTTCTTCCTGAGATAGTTTCTTAGAAGCAATAGGCCACCTGAAATCATTATTTATTATTATTTTTAATAGCTATTGCCACTATTACCATTATTTACATGTAAGGGATATCTTGAATGTCTACTTTTGCCGACAGTGGCTACAAACAATACTAAGATAAAAGTCTCCAAAGAGAAGCAACTACCATCCGGTAATTATTGTTACTCTTCTCTCACATACCACACATACTCATAAGGATTTATTTTTTATTAGAGTTTTCAGATTTAAACAAAAATGTCCTTCCACTTCTGAACCAAACCCTGCTCCATGTTCTGCAGGTGAATACGTGAAGTTTTCTGTACTAACAAAGGGAGAATCTGTCATTAGCTTCACGTCGCATCATTAGAATCATGCATCATAAAATATTTAAGACTCAAGACATACTTTTATTCATTTCTGCTGGAAAAACAAAATACATCTACAAAAATGGTTGGAACAGCATGTTAAACACCAGATATGGTGGAAAAAATAGATAAATGCTTTCAAAGCCAGCACGTTGGCTGGCAGCTTCCAATATTTCTATGAAGAATTCCTTGTCAGTGTGATGTCAACTCAAAAGATCATGTAACATGTTAGAAAAAGTGCATTTAAAAATTCATATTTCCTGCAATTTATATGGCTCTCAAATCCAGAATCTTTTGGTCTTGGAAATTAATTTCCACATGAATAAGTCATTATAAAGATGAATAAGCTTCTAACCAATCACAGAAATGTCTTGCTAGTGAAATTCAATTTTGAGGACCTCTTCACACATTGTCAGTGTTTTCATTTATGCAAGCATGATCACAGGAAATGATGAAAGAGCAGTTTTTATAATTTCTAGGTGACTGTCAAAACTTCAAATCCAAATCCAGGTCTGTCAGAGGGAACAAAACTCTTCAGAAGCTAATGGAACTGAACCCAATTATGTCAGGATGAATTTGATCCAGAAACCAAATTGTTAACTCTGTGTACAAGCAACCTTCCCTTCAGGTTAGAGATAGCTGTACAAAACATTTATGACTTTACGGGAAAGCAACAATCATCTCTAGTAGATTTAATCCTATCTTTGTCTCCTTTTAACAATTTTCTTCAAGTAGTATAATAATGCACATGTGAATCTTACTCTGTCTTCCCATCTTCCTGCACATACCCCCAAGCCAAAGTCTTGAAATATTTTCTAATCATTGCAGTAATACCATTGCTAGATAATTTACAGAATATTTTTTCAAGAAGAACTGCAATTTTTATTTACGTATGTGTCATGGTCTGTGCTGCACTCTCTGTTAGGAAAATAGGAAAATACTACCATGCCCTTTGAGCCCTGATTAACTTTCATAAGATTATTTTTTGTGGAATTTTTCCTACTGATAATTTGCTAAAAAACCAGAATCACATAAATTAATAAAATCCAGAAACACTTTAATTTGCAGTATTGATATAATTGTAGATCACTTAGTTTCCATTAATGATGAGAGATGCTCCTTAAGAATATGAAAATTAGCAGAACTGTTCACGTTCTTTGCTGCAAGACCTTCAAAGTTCAGATTTTTCAGACTGAAGAAACAAAAAAAGAAGTTTCAAAGGATATAAAATCTTGCTATCAGCAGAAGGAGACATAAACTTTGTAGAAACTCCTTTTACAATATTTTATGGTATTTCTAAGGCATCTTGATTTTGCTTTGTTCTGTTGCTTCACTCATCTATTTGCAAGCATTCAATCCAATTAAGGCCATAAATTCATGGATTTATATTCCTCAATATTCTAGCCAAGGCATATTAACATCTTAATCACTTTCTTAGAGCAGAATCACCCAGTTCATGCCTCCATTAAAATACGGATTAAGAAAACATCCTCCTTTGCTCTGAGCATGGTTTTGTTCAGGTACTTGCCATAAACAGTATCAGTTTTTTTCCAATAAAAAAGCTGCTCACTTTGTCTCTCATATGTCCTTCTATTAAATCAACATATATTCTAGAATATTTAAATAAATAGTGAAGATAATTTATTCTTAACAGCAGTACTGGTGACCTTTCTCTTCTACCATGCAAAACCAAACAATCAAACAAGAGCAAATCCAAAGGGAAGCCAATAGAAAAAGCGTGCCTAGCTCTTTTTCCATTAACAATCTGTCCTAGGCTTCAGCTTTCCTGTCTACAGAACAATTGTGACTAACATGCTCTCCTCCCACAATGGTGTACAATGGTGGCAGCATGGCAACAGCAGCAATTAATGCTAATTGGAATCCTTGCATTTATAGGAAATCAGTTGTGTGTCAGAGCAAGGCCACACTTTGGCACAGGGAATGGTAGAATCTGAAAGGACATACACGCATAGTTATGCTGGCAATGAACTGCCCAGCTATATTTGTACCAGGATTTTTCCTTGTCAACAACCTAGATCTGATTATCTGAACTAATTATTACATTATTTTTATTAGAGATGTCAACTTTATCATATTGAGCTTCCAGATGAAGAAACTGCAAAGATACGGAAAGCCCTTTTCCCACCTCTCCCAACCTGCTTTTGGCCTTCATGCTTCAAGTCGGCTCATCTAATGCATTCCTGAGCATGAACACAGACAAACTATGCAACTGCCTGAGGTTTTAACATTACATATCCTCTCCTCAAGGATGTCTCACTTAATTATTGGCAAAGGCTGTTGGAGAAAGGCCAGTGTTTCCCCTCGGAGAAGCTGTACCTTCAGTTCACTGGGGCAAACAGAGCCATGAGGGCACTGAGCACCTCAGACCAGCCTTGAGGCTCTCCAGCAGCTTGGACTGCACCCTTGCAGGGCCGATACAAAGGCAGAAGCAAAGGCTCCTCATCCCATTACAGAAAAAAAGGAAGAAAAACTGGTGAAAGGTGATGCTCCTTCCTCTGTCTGATAGCGAGAGGGGTGGGATATGCAACCACTCATTTGGGGGGATTCATACCTACCTAGCACTCCTCCAGTGCTACCCTGGTGCCTTTGTCTGTGGGACTGAAACCACTGAACTGGACCTCTCAGTACTCTCTCGAAAGCCCAGCGCAGGGAAGGGTCATTAATCACTTTGCTCCCCAAGATACTTTGCTTCTGTCAAGAGCAGCTCCTCATTACTTGAAGGATGCTCGTGGAATTAAGTGAACTTACCCAAGTCAAAATGAACAATCGTATTATAGAATAATGAATAATATCATCATATAGGACAAGGGGTAATGATTTTAAACTGAAGGAGAGCATGTTTAGATTAAATATTAGGAAGAAATTTTCCACTATGAGGGTGGTGAGGCACAGGAACAGAGAAGCTGTGGCTGCCCCATCCCTGGAAGTGTTCAAGGCCAGGTTGGATGGTGCTTTGAGTAACCTGGTTTAGTGGAAGGTGTCCCTGCCCATGGCAGTGGGGTTCAAATTAGATAGTCTTTAAGGCAGCTCCCAACCCAATTGATTCCATGATTCTATGATAACAAACTAGTTTGAAACATTAGTTTCCTCCATGCCTTCCTATTAATATCTGTATTTGAAAACACTTAGTATTTTCGAAAAACATTAAAGTCTGAGAATACGAAGGAGTGAGGGGGGTTTCAGTCCTCCTCTACAAAAACCACACAATAAAGTGATGTGTTCAATACACTTATTCACATTAACAGGCACACTTGAAAACAAAGGAAAATCATTTGCCCAACAAACTACCTTTGAACAACTATATCCATAGATAACCAGTGTGTCTGAGGAAAGCTGTGTTTGGGCCTGCATGTAAGTGCCTGTGAGCAATTTGCATTATTTTTAAAATTAATAAAATATATATTGATGAATTCATGGGATTTTATGTTTCATATGTCTAATTATAAATTAATATTAAGTGTTAATACAAGAAATTATATTAATATATTTAAATGAGAATTGAGGAAAAAACCTATTAATTATTATTTGAGTGGTTTTAAGTGCTTTTGAATCATATGTGATTCAGTTATTTGCCCCACTGCTAAAGCAATGGGGTTTTCAGCATGATGCTAAGGATTTCTTACTGACAGCCCACAGCACCTTGCACCCACTCACCCTACCTCCTTCTGTCTCTTCAGCTGAGACTAAAAATTTCACATGCATTAAATCTTAAGGTAGCTGATTAGGTTTAATTCATTGATCACTAC
This sequence comes from Callaeas wilsoni, assembly GCA_013398955.1. NCBI lineage: Eukaryota > Metazoa > Chordata > Aves > Passeriformes > Callaeidae > Callaeas > Callaeas wilsoni. The sequence goes on from VWPU01010416.1 coordinate 81,003, forward strand.
GAAATTTAACTTGCTCTTTCTTTTATGGAAAAAAAAACCTCAAAGCCTATACAAGTATAATAGCTATCTCCAACATTTCATAATACCTCCTGATCTATCTACAGATTTTAGACTTGGTTTGTCAAACTGCAAGATTATCAGGTGAAATTTAAAAGAGTGAAAATTTCTAGCTCTTCAAGTCAAATAAGAATGAGATTCTTCATGCTCAGAAACTATGAGTCAAGTAGAAAAAAAAATATTGTTAAGTCATTGTCATCATTTTTTAAAATAGCCTTTAAAAAAAAAATCTCTGGAGGTTGGCCAGGCTGCTTTTGTGTGTTTATAACTGTGTTATCAGGCCTCTCAAGTTAAATTGTCTCAATGAATGGACTTAGAAAGATCACCTCTCCTTTCTATACTGCTCTGGATAATAATGGCATTTATCTCTCCCAGAGAAATATTTGAGGGTCTGGTTAAGTATCCATTATCTGGCATCCAAAGGCAGAGTAGAAGTGTAAAATATTAATAGAAGTAAGCAATACTTACCACTTAACTATTTAAGGCATAGATTTACTTCTCAAGGTGTGAAATTTAGACACTCTATGTTATTTGAAAATCCTGTATGTTTGACCAGAAATTGAACAAAATTACAAGAGGCTTGGGTGACTCACTAATAGTGCTTCACATTAAAAAAAGACAAGAGCCAGCATTATCAGAGCTGCATTTCCATGCTCATTCATTGTGTTTTGAGAGAAAAAGGCCACAACCAAAGAGAGCATGCCATTGTCACCCCAGCTAAGTAATTAATTCCTCATTTAATATTACCACAGTTGTAAAAGCCCAGCATGTGCTTGGATGGTCACAGAAGAGAGCAACAGCAGCATTTAAAAAGTGGGTTTTTTTGGTTTGGGCTTTCCTTGCAAATCACTCAATTTGTAGGTTAAAAGATTGGACATGCAGTTAAATGACCAGTTTTCTGATTTATCTACCAGCAACAGAAACATTCTATTCTGTTAAGAGGATGACTTTAGATGCTGTAGCATTTTCATTCATTTTTTCTTCTTAATGTAGCTCTCTGTCGGGGGAACTAAAAATCTAGAGAAAAGCTCGATATGTCTAAACAATTCACCCTGGAGTTTTAAAAGTAAAGGTAAGCTCCTCACAGATTAATGGAAAATAAAGCCATGCAATAACTGGTTTCAAAACACAGTATAAAGTTTAGCTGGCTTCTAACCAATGCCCAGATTCACAAAAGGATTTCAGCTTCCACATGGGCACTCAACACCTAAATCCTCAAGTGTTCTCCGCAGAAATCTCTACTTAAACTTTGGGCCTCCTCGGATGATGACAAATAAAAGCGGCAGCATGTCTGCTTATCCTCTGTGGATGTTGCAGCTTCCAGCTCTGCTTCCCTCCAGTCAGGGCCTGGCAGGGCCAGGGATGCAGACAGGGCTGCAGATGCAGGCAGGGCCGGGGAGGCAGGCAGGGCCGGGGATGCAGGCAGGGCCGGGGAGGCAGGCAGGGCCGGGGATGCAGGCAGGGCCGGGGAGGCAGGCAGGGCCGGGGATGCAGGCAGGGCCGGGGAGGCAGGCAGGGCCGGGGATGCAGGCAGGGCCGGGGAGGCAGGCAGGGCCGGGGATGCAGGCAGGGCCGGGGAGGCAGGCAGGGCCGGGGATGCAGGCAGGGCCGGGGAGGCAGGCAGGGCCGGGGATGCAGGCAGGGCCGGGGAGGCAGGCAGGGCCGGGGATGCAGGCAGGGCCGGGGAGGCAGGCAGGGCCGGGGATGCAGGCAGGGCCGGGGAGGCAGGCAGGGCCGGGGATGCAGGCAGGGCCGGGGAGGCAGGCAGGGCCGGGGATGCAGGCAGGGCCGGGGAGGCAGGCAGGGCCGGGGATGCAGGCAGGGCCGGGGAGGCAGGCAGGGCCGGGGATGCAGGCAGGGCCGGGGAGGCAGGCAGGGCCGGGGATGCAGGCAGGGCTCTTGGCAGAGATATGGTGCTGGAGTGGTGGGTAGGGGGTCACAGTGCTTAAGTAGCTGCAGCAAGAAAACTGTGTGGAAGCCGTGTTCAAAGGGGTGCCTGACACTCCAGATCCTTCCCATTTTTTTTTCCAGGGTTGACACATTTCTGGGGCTACAGTACCAAAATCGATGGTTTATCCATAAGCAAAGAAATACTGCTTCTGATAGTTTCTTCATTTTGTTTATTGACTCTTTGGAGGGGAAAGAGGAAGGTAGTAAAAAGAAGAAACATTTGTAAAAACTTTGCTCTTTCTGTACTCGATGGCACACGCTCTTTGACTGAAGAAGGAGTGAAATGAGGTTAACTCTAAGTAAGCTGAGGTGATGTGCAATCAGAAAAGAAAGACAGGTGAAAATATGATCCCAGACACAGATGCCAGTTCGAGCTTTTTCCCTGGCATCACTTTTCTGATAGAATGTATGGGGACATTGTACAAGATTAGTAGCTCCTGGCAGTTATTCCAAAGTACTCACCAAGGGCCAGATTTCTGATCTCTGCTGGCATCAACTGATGCTCAAACCAGTGCATTTTTTTAAAATATGCACTGAATAGTATTTTAATATAAGTTACAATATATACTTTCTTGCTTCAAGACCCTTTCATTCTGTATGAAGGTAAGCCATCAAAGTTGGAGAGGGAAAAGACAGTAAGGCTACATATATTTTGAAGACCAGAAAAAGGAAAATGGAAATGGATGTTAGAGTGAGACAGGAGAATAAAAGCAAAAGTTAAATCAGTGCAGCTACATGACTCTTTATGGGAATTCCTTTCTCCTTTGCCACCTGACTTTAATGTCAACATTAAGATCTGCCATAACTGTTGCATGTAGTAATTAGACATAATTTATAAATTTTGGGCAATACATACAGCTTCTTTTCTCCTTTTATGAAATTTAATTGTTGGCAATATTTCAAAAGTTGCAACTCTTACAAGAACATCACTTCCCTGTCTTAGATCCAGGGTTTCCTAGCACTCAAAAATCTGGAGATTCTTCAAACGGAAGTATTTTGTACAGCTTCTAAGGGACATGAGGAACAAGAAGGTTGTTTGCCAGAGACATGGAGATACCTGAAGATGTAGTTCTCACCACACTGTTTGGTCAAAGCAGCAGGAAGGTGATGTTCAACACAGAAACAAGCAAAGGAGATAACAAAGAGAAAAAGGAGATTTAAAACATCACAGTGGAAGTAAAACTAGGAAAGCCTTTCAAATCTTCGGTAGCATTCTACCCATCCAATTTGACATGTCTGTTTCAATTTTTAAATATTTGAGACAAAATTTTTTACCTATTTGTTGTTTCACTTCCTGTTTTGGTTTTTTTTGGGGTTTTCTTGTATGTTTTGTTTTGGTTTGGTTTGTTTTTTTTTAAACATGCACAGGAAATTTTCAGCTTTTCTCTGTCATCAGCCAAGTGACAGAGTCCCAGCTAAGGCCATCTGAACAAGAAACCTAATCAGAGCTGGAGCCTCTGCTCCAAACTGTCTCTGCTAGAAGCAGCATTTTAAAAGAGTAAATGAAGATCAAGGAATTTGAAGCTTCCCAAGGCAGCTAATTTTTTTTTTTTTAATGTACTACTTTTCATCTCCACACATGAAAACAGAGACATTACTGATGATATCATGCACTGACTTCTCTAAATGCACTGTGCACAACAAACTGGTTTGGTTCTGATCATATAAACTCTACTTTAGTACTTTTTTGTTAATTTTAGTTATTTTAGTTCACATTAGGGCACCAGACCTGTGTAAAACATTATTGAAACAAGCATGTGGTTTCCTAAACTAGATTTCAGTTGCTTTTATCTCTCCCCATTTCAAAACGATGTTTACATAGCATTAAATTAACTTCTGAACACTTTGGGTTTACCTCTGCTATTATGGATAATTTATTACGATCAAAAAAGAAACTTCCATTTCAATTTTGGTGAAATAGTGGTGTCGTTTGCATTCATCCCTCAGCTACGCTGATGTTAGTCTAACTGGAAGTTTTCACCATAAAGGTGGCTGCTGTGATTACATTTGAGCAGCTGTAAAAGGGATTTCCCAGAAAAAGGAATGGAAATGCTTTTATAGTCTTTTAGGTAATGTCAGAATTTTTTTGTTTTGTTAATATGAGCTTTTGCCAATCTCTAACAGCATGATCCAAATCCCATTTGAAGGCAGTGGAAAGTGTCCCATTGAGTTTGATGGCCTTTGGATCAGTCCCTAAGTGCACCTAGACTTAATGAGATGTTAATGTGAATTTTATGCTGCTGTGTATAGGAATAGATTTTCCAACCTTTCTTTTCCCCACTAATGCAACAAGAGTGATCTGCCTTTTTAAATTTTTAAATTTTATTTTCCAGCTATAATCGGTAGGCACGCAGAAGGAGGATTTATGCAGCTCATTGTGTTGCCTACCTTCTCCCCCTCCCACCACCCTTTATCGCTGACACGCTGCAAACTGCAGAGAGCATCACCCGCTCTCGGGGGCGTCTAAAGGAGATGTAAATACCGGCCTCCCCTTTTGCCTCGTCATTGCCTTGAAATCCTGGGTTGAGAAAAAGGCAAAATTAAGGGCGGCGGGGGGCGGGGG